>CAVNYN010289306.1:0-27698 GCA_963692815.1 Nyctanthes arbor-tristis | reverse complement strand
TTTAATTGGTATTCGAGTTTCATACACGGAGCTCGGTCCAACTCTCTAGAAAAAAAGATGTATAAAAATGACTACAAAAGTTATTAAAAGTGTAGAACAAATAATAATCTATAAATATTAACAACATAAAAACAAGAAACAAAACTTGTAGTAATAATAATCATATAATTTGAAGTTAATGCTTAGCCGCTTCTACTTTAAAGTTATTTCAACCAATATGAAACTCAATTCAACTATCTCGAGTTTGATCAACTTATTAATACCCTTCTTGTCATATTCAACAAATCGTTATCAACATATACGATAGTACGATACGTTATTGCATGAGTTGGTTGTTTATGGATCAGACAAAATTACCACCAAAATATTCAAGTAAATCGTTAAACCGTTCACGTAATATTAGAGGATCCATTTTGAGAAAGATGACAAAATCAATGGTGGTGAAGTTCATAATTTGTAATAGTTTAAGGACTAAATTACAAGGAAAAAAAAAGCTAAACGCAGTAAAGAACTGATGAGGTTGTTGTTCTTTTTTTACACACTATATTTCTTTATTTTTGTTAAAAACTTTTTTCCTTTTTTGTTCCTCTGTATATCTCTCTTCAAAAATTCTATCTCTATAAATTAATTTGTTATAGATAAAAAAGTAGAAGTGGTATCATTACTCGCACGCAGGAGGTAATAATTTTTATTTATTTATTAATTTTCTGTTTGTAATCTTTGTGTGGAGACGTTTTTATTGCCGGACCAGACAAACCCACCAGTCGTTGCGGCTCTCTCAAGACCCAGAACAAGAATTCTAGAGAGAGACAGCAAAGCGGTAGAAATAGAGTGATGGGATCGCACCAAAATCTTGTTTAACAACGACCCTTCTTGTATTACACTCATATACATACACTTACTGACATACATATTAATATCAACATGTTCCCAAATCTCTTTCAGATTTCAACTTCAGGTACTGCTGCTACATATATGTATGTTCAAGAAATAATCTTTCTTTCAGTTTTTTTACTTCTTCTGCCCACTGTGCCCTTTACATTCTATGTTCTTGTTCAATTATAACTAGCAGTTACTCCCTAGTGGCCTTTTATTTCAAAATTTCTGGATTCTGTTGGGGGTCTTCTTCTTCTTCTTCTTCTTCTTCTTCTTCTTCTTCTTCTTCCTCCTTTTTTTTTTTTGCTGGAAATGGTTTTTTCCTTTTTCCTTTCTTTCTTTTTCTTTTTTTAATAGCTTAAGTATTGATAATTAGTTTTTGAGTGTTTGTTCATTTTAGGTTCTTGTTCAGTAAGACAATAAAGATAGTCAAAGTGTATCTGTTTAAAGATTGAAGGTTCTGATTCCCCCCACCCAAAAAATGGGGGGTGTGAAATCTTGGGATTTCATTTGAGTTGAAGTGTATTCTGTCTCAGATTTCTTGATTTCGGTGTGGGTTAACAATGGAATCCGAGTTAATTTCATTTTAAATGCTAGGTTTGACTGGTTTTCTTTCAGAGATATTAATATTTCTAAAATTTACTGAATTTGTACTCTTTTAGGCATTTTTACAGTTGAATTATGCATACCACTTTATTTCATGTTTACTCTCATTCCTTGTCTTCCCGGGTATTGGTTTCTGGTTTTTTCTTGAGTGATTCACTCAGTGAAACTGAAATGTTTGTACACAACAAAGATTGTTGTTTTCCCCTGCTTATTGAGGAAGAAGCCACGTGCAGCTGATATAGATGAATTGTTTGTATCTATTGATACATCATCAGTTTTTGGAACATTCTCGATTTTAATGAAGTCCTAGCAGGCAGCCTTTCTCTATCTAGGAGTGCATCTTATTTTGCTTATTCATATCTTCATTCAATATCAGTTCTTGACGAGTGAGTCTCCTTCGGAGATGTCTCTATTATTGAGATTGTGATCTACTATTTTGTGGAGATTTCGCGTCTATATGCTTGGAAGCCATGTTGTTGTTGCAACATCATTTCCTCGTCTTCCATTATATGTTTTGACTTGCCCTATACATCTCCTTTCTTTTTATAAATTAGATTTGTTGCATATTTTTTTATTTTAGGAATTGTTGCTTCTATAAATCCAGATCTCAGATCGGAAGATTTGTTTAGATTGCATACTGATTGGTGCTTATAATTTGTGTTTTCATGTTTTCTATGAATCGCATGTTTGCACTCTCTCTCTCTCTCTCTCTCTCTCTCACACACACACACACACACATGCCTACACATTCATTCATCTATCTCTATATATCTAGTTCAGTCTGTTGCAATCAGTTTTTTCTATATTCTTGCCAGTTATTATGTCATTTTTGTTTGCTCATTGTCACGGTAAATGAAATGGTTCTAAGACTAGTTTGTTTGACCAGTAGGCTGTAAGTAAAAAACCTAGAATAAGCTTAGTGGTCTCGAGGTTAGTCCTTTAATAAGATCATTGCTCTCTAATTTGTTTTCAGTTGATTCAATTTTTCTAAAATCATATTTGTCATTATTCATTGTCTGCTTTTATTCCTTTTTAGTTGTCAGGTAATAAAATCTTAATGATAACTTCATATAACTTAGTCCTTTTTTTTTTTTTTTTTGTACCACTAGTAATGAGCTTGTTAAGTGAATTAGTAACACGGCAATTACTTTGTTCTCTGTTAATGCATTTCTATTCTTTTCTGTTTCGTTCTTCTAGATATACTAGAGACTGAAATCATCTTCTGCATTATTAGAACATTTTGAATTGATGGCATATTTTTGCTCTTACAGGCTTAGTAAATTCGACGCCGATATAATTGAAGTGGTATATTTGGTGTGTGCTGCTACAATTTCTCTATAAGAAAACCCGATGGGTTCTCGATTCCCATCTCATCAGCTCAGCAATGGCCTTTATGTATCAGGCCGCCCAGAGCAGCCAAAAGAAAGATCTCCTACAATGAGCTCAGTGGCCATGCCCTACACTGGGGGGGATATCAAGAAGTCGGGTGAGCTTGGAAAGATGTTTGATATTCCTGTTGATGGCTCAAAGTCTAGGAAATCTGGACCGATAAACAATGCTCCATCGAGGACTGGATCTTTCACTGGAGCAACTTCACATTCTGGTCCTATTAACCCCAATGCTGCGAGCAGGTCCAGCTATTCTACCTCAGGTCCTGTATCTTCAATGGGGGTATCTGGTGTGACGTCAACGAAGAAATCAAATTCCGGGCCACTTAACAAACATGGAGAACCTATTAAGAAGTCCTCTGGTCCTCAATCTGGGGGAGTGACACCTAATACCCGCCAAAACTCAGGTCCTCAAACCCCAGTCCTTCATGCAACAGGTCTCATTACATCTGGACCCATTACATCTGGTCCACTGAATTCGTCTGGGGCCCCAAGAAAGGTTTCTGGGCCTTTAGACTCTACAGGATCGATTAAAATGCATGGTTCCTCTGTTGCTAACAATCAAGCTGTAACAACTCTTGGTCAAGATGATCAATATTCCTTCAAAAGGAACCTTCCAAAGCCAATAATGTGGGCAATGATTTTGCTTTTCATCATGGGATTCATTGCTGGGGGATTTATTATTGGGGCTGTGCATAATCCTATTCTTCTCATTGTCGTCGTAGTTCTATTCTGCATTGTTGCTGCTGTATTTATATGGAATTCTTGTTGGGGAAGAAAAGCTATAATTGGATTTATTGCCCGTTATCCTGATGCAGAATTGAGAACCGCCAAAAATGGACAATACGTCAAGGTCTCTGGGGTATGTGCTTTCCTGAACATTACCTATATATTCTATTGATTTTTGTCCAATAAATAATTTTAACTCCTGATCCTAACCATAAACCCCTGAGCATTGAATACCATAGCGGATGCAGATGTCGTGATTGACTGATTTGTTAGTTAGCCGTGTCCTTTAACATTAACCTCTACCTAGCAAACAAGAAACGTCATAGTTATTGAACTTTTCGATACTTGTATTTATCACTTGCTGATGCGTATGAAATCTAAGTGATCACACAGTCCTGTGAAATACAGCGTCTCCCAGTAATATCAATTTCAAGAGGAAAAAAGTTGAGCAACAAAGAAATGAAATGGAGAAAGCAAAAGCCAGCTGTTTCATTTCTCATTGCAGGCTATCTATGATGCTCGGACTCTTCAACAATGGTGAAGCAACTGTGTTGAAATGGCATGGTATGACATGAGTACTGACACTGTCACGCAGGATGACAGGATCTGGACCGGATTCTTGATTTGTCTGTCGGCAGCTGATGGGAATCGAAGATGAACTTTTTGCTAGGACTCGTGAAAGGGTGTCGAATACATTGGCAATTACAAGCTGCTAAATTCTTTTCTTATTCACAGCCTCACATCATTGCCTATTGGTGGGAGGAAAAAATTTCTTTTGCTTTTCAAATTCTCAGGTTTCTTAATGTGACCTTTTTTTGTCTTTTTCTCACCCTCTCATGATCACCATTAAAATTATACTGTTATAGTTATCTGCGATCTGCATTATATCCGCCAAAAGTTACATACACAGAATTCAAGACACCAATATGAGACCGCACTCTTCCTATCAAATTGAACTTTGTTGATGTCAAGGACATCTACTGTTTGCCTTAAGTGTCCTTTTCTTTTCAGGAAAAAGCTTTTATAATCCATGTTACAGCCTCTGCTTCTAGAAGGGTAGTTAAGTCCTTTGACATCAAAATTTAGGTGATTAATGCATTGATATCTGTAAAGTACAACTGAGTTAATATCCTATTTCCTTATAACTTACCCGAAGGTAGGATGTTTGGTTACTCCCCCTTTTTCATTCTCTTAAAAGTATTCTTCTGTGTTTTTCTTTTCCCCCTTCAAAATTTATTTATTCGATGGGGGAGTAAAAGTTGTCATGTGGAAAGGGAGCCGCAACCGAAGGATTCACTTTGAACCGGAGGTGGATATTTGCGAGGTATTTCATTTTACATGGACGGAAGTACGGAACATTATGGGAATTGATGGTGAACTAATCTTTGATGAATTCTTAACTTGTTGCATTACATCATAGCTAGTGTGAGTTTTACTAATTCATTACGGTAGATTTTGCATTTTGAATCCTCGTTTACTGAACTGTTGTATTTACGATTGATTATATTGTGGAAGGTGGTGACCTGTGGAAACATGCCCCTTGAATCATCCTTCCAAAGGGTTCCTAGATGTGTCTATACATCTACCAGTTTATATGAGTACCGAGGATGGGATGCTAAGGCTGCAAATCCTACACACCGTCGTTTTACTTGGGGGCTTAGATCATCAGAAGTGAGTATTAAATTTCGTTACTTGTGGCTTGTGCAGCAAATTTTGGATCTTTTGGTGAAATTAATTGTGATTTTCTGATACTTGAAAAGTATTGACTGTAAGAAGTTTACAAAAAGGAAGATGGAGGAAACCTCTATTTTGCTTCACTTCACTTTTATGCAGACATGAAAAACATCAACAATTTGTAATGTAATACATCCTTTGAAAATATTTAAAGGATTCTATGATGTCTGTTACTTTTTATTTCTTTATTTTTCTACAATAATTTTTCTTAATCGATAATACTCTCTGTGCGAGATTAGAGCAAATGTTATGGGGTTTGTGAGTTACTCTGAAACGTCAGTCATTTGATGGTGTTTGACAAGAGTTTTTGTATACGCTTAATGCAGAAGCATGCTGTCGACTTCTACATATCTGATTTTCAGTCGGGACTGAGAGCATTGGTTAAAACTGGGTTTGGGGCACGGGTAACACCATATGTGGATGAATCGGTTGTCATTGATGTTGATCCTCAGAGTAAAGAGTTGTCGCCAGAATTCATCCGTTGGTTGAGAGAGAGGAATCTTTCAAGTGATGACCGAATCATGCAATTGAGGGAAGGGTAAGTTTTCTTGCTCATCCTCTTTGAAATGTTGAACTTGCTTAATAACTTTGCTAAACAAGTTTGAGCTTTTCAGAAGTTTCCTTTTGGAAAATTAGTTCAAAGTTTTTCTATAAGTCAGTCTTTTGTTTCTTTCCATTATGCACTTTACCTCTCTCTTGCTCGGCTCAAAAATTACGACCCTAAATTCTGAACTCAGTTTTTTGGTGGTATGATAGGTATATCAAAGAAGGAAGCACGGTTAGTGTGATGGGAGTTGTTCAAAGAAATGAAAACGTGCTTATGATAGTTCCTCCTGCAGAGGCGTTTTCAACAGGATGCCAGTGGACTAAATGTATATTTCCTGCTAGTCTCGAGGGAATTGTTCTGAGGTGCGAAGATACGTCCAGAATGGATGTTATACCAGTGTGATATCGTGTCATATCCCTGTATTTGTGCCCTATTACGTCCAGAATGGATGTTATACCAGTGTGATATCGTGTCATATCCCTGTATTTGTGCCCTATTAAAGTTTGTTCTTTGCAATATCGGTACCGGTTGTAGTGGAGATTCTAATGTAGTTCCTAGGCTTTTTATCTGTATAATGAAAGGTTTTGTAAAATGGGAATGGTTGCTACTGTAGAAATGAGTAATTATACATATGTTTGCAGTGCTTCTCCTTTCTTTTCTCCCTTCAACTCTTCACCTGGAAAATTTGCTCAGTAGATGTCTTTGAATGGAAAGATTAATAGACTGAAAAGCCATCTTCTTAAATGTCTGGAATTACTTAATGCTTCATACTCGTCATTCTCATTATACTTTTACTGATTATATTTTTACGTACCGTTAATTTGACAATTACTTAATTATATAACCACAAATTTCTAATATTCATTAAATCTCCACTATAATTTCATCTCATCATAATTTCTTATTATAATTTGATTCACATAACGTGAATAAAAAACCCACTAAGTCTATTTAGGATTAAAAAAGGTTTGACATTTTATCTTGACGCTTTATCAAATAATGACTTGGTACTAATAATTTTTTTTTTTAAAATCTCTATTAGATTAGGTATGAGGTGCGATGATTATTATTTTTTTAATCTCTATTAGTGGAGGTATGAGTTGCAGTTTTTCTATAGATAATCGAACAAGACTCTATAATATAGAGTTAACTACGAATTACAAGCAATTAAATCAGAAGATCAGGTATAATTTCATATATATAATTACTTGTGGTTAGTAGTCGGAGTCTTTTATGGAGTTGACTCCATTGAAATAGTAGTAAAGAGGTGAGGCCCGTAGTCAGCCCTTGATCCTACGATAATCCTAACTTTAAATTGATCCCTTTAGGGACACGCTTAGGGAAAAAAAAAATAGACGGGCGCGAATTTTCTAGCTATAAAATGCGACTTTCGTTACACCCAATTAAAAAGAACCAACAGAAAATCCCCCCGAGGCGTTGCATGTAACATCTCTTTCGAATCTGGCATACAATAATCGCCATTTTTGAGCAATAATAATGTATAGGCATTTCATTGGGAGGGATTGTTGATGTAGCTGAAATCAGAGAGAGGTGATGAATGCAGTGAAAGATGGGGAGGGCGAAGCACAAAACTACCAAATTCGTGTTTTTATTGCCTGGCCTATTGGGAGCGTTTTTCATTGCAGATCTTTTGTGGGCTTCTTCTTCATCCGCTTCTAGATCAGTGGCATTCAACTGGGTTATCCAAAATTCTCACACTTTTGTTGTCCCGGAAGGTATTCGTACTGACAATCATACTGTTTCTGATTCAATTTAGGTTAGTGAATTTGTTAGTTGGATTTTCTGCGTTAGTGCTATCCTTCTTGATGTAGGTACAAGCGGGAAAACAATAAACGTGTCGTTGATTCTGAATGAACATGACAGACAACCTTCTGGATTTTGTTGATTCCTAAGAACAGCAGAAAGTCGGAAATTAGGCATCAAAGTAACAATACATTCTCATTGTGGTTAAATAGAATCTAGCTAACTTTACCATCAAGAAATAAAATCAAATCAGAAAATAATAGAATCTTAAGAATTCATATCTAATTATGTTTAATATATTTATTAGCATCTTCAACAATTCTCAATTCGGTATTCCTTTCATTTTAAGCTGATGCTGCTTGGTGGTATGTACTTTGATATTTTGAAATGCTAGCATTTGTACACGTGTGATATTGGAAATGATGAATATGTGTTGTTGCTTAATCTCTAACGCTGATTGTATTTCATTTGACTTTCTGCATCCAACTGAGTTTAATGGGATGACAGCGTGTTATACATTGATTTTTCATAATATGTTCTAACAAGAACATACTGAAGACTAATATTAAGACGTCCTTCAGTGCATTGCAATACATCTTTGAATTATGGTAATGTGTTACTACCATCCATGGACTGGTTAATGGTGAAGAGGATCAGTTGAACAAGGAGGTAATCCTATGTAATAAGGTAGATTCTCGAGCCTGATCCTGGGTGACAAGGGTTTTGATGCACCTCACCCTACTAACTATAGCTTTTGGGCAAAGCGGCTATATCACCTACATCAGTTGCCAGGATATTGGAGCCTAATTTGCCTCCCTTTTTTCTGTTTAAAATTAATGTCTAGTTTCTGTTGTGCTTTTATAGCAATTTAAATGGGTAAATACTACAATGCACTTCTCCCTTTATTCCTTGTATGTGAACCTAAATATTTGATGCCAATTCTCTTTCTTCCAGGAGTCAGCTAATGAAGATAACAAAGACGCGGTTCTGGAGAGGGTCTTATTAGCAACTTTTGCTGATTTGCCTGGCCCAGAGTTAGAATGGGAGAAAATGCCAACAGCACCAGTGCCTCGTCTTGATGGATCAGCTATTCAAATCAGGAATCTTCTTTATGTATTTGCTGGATATGGAACGATTGATTATGTGAGGATTCTAACCTGTTGACTGCTCTTTTGAATACTTAATTCTGATCTGTGTTTTTGCCTATCTTTTATCTTTTGATGGATTACATTTATTGCTTAAAAGATTTTCCCTTGGAGCTCTTAATTCCTGAAAAGGATTAAATTTCATTTTTAGTAACATGTCTGGGTTAATTATGTACAAGCACTATAAGTACCTCATGCAAATTTCAGAAACCTAGCAAGAGCTGGAGAAGGGAAAAAGGACACTTTTTTTCAGAAACATGAACTAATTTTTCACATTTGCAATGCAACTTCTGATTTTGTGAGTTATGGTATTTATGATACAATAGCCTCCAACTAATGGATGACAGTAATAGTTCCCGTAGACTGCTTGTCTTTTCAATGATGCCTTTGAATCCTAAGATTTATATGTAAATATTTGTTCATTCTGCATGGCTTTTTTTCTTCATGTAATCCTGAAATTGTCAAGTGTTTGAGCAATATGGATTTATGCATACGTCTTGCAGATTGTCCAATACTACTGCTAATTTTAAATTCAACGGACATAAGTTTATAGGTGTAATGATCCTTTTTACCTTTTCTCCCATTACGGGTTCATTCTGATGTTGATATTTACAATTTCACAGATAACACATGGGGAGGGAGGTTCGATATGCCAAAGGAAATGGCACATTCGCATTTAGGTATGGTGACAGATGGGAGATATATTTATGTAGTTAGTGGACAATATGGTCCTCAGTGTAGAGGGCCTACAGCACGCACATTTGTATTGGATACAGCAACAAAGCAGTGGCAGGACTTTCCTCCTTTACCCGTTCCAAGGTAGGATTCTATAATGTTCTTAATGCTGCCCCCCCCCCCCCCTTCTCCTTTGCCCCGTTTGCTGTACCTTTGTGAAATTTAAGTGATTGTTAATAGTTCTATAATTTCAGTGATTATAATGAAATTAGCATTCTCAACATATTTCTCAATAAGAAATTCAGTTAGATTATGCTCACACTTCAGTGAAATTCGTTAACATGGTTCTTGCAGATATGCGCCTGCAACTCAGCTCTGGAAAGGCAGACTCCATGTGATGGGTGGCAGCAAAGAGAATCGATTTGCGCCTGCACTTGAGCACTGGAGCATTGCTGTGAAAGATGGCAAAGCTCTAGAAAAGGAATGGCGAACTGAGATCCCCATACCCCGTGGCGGACCACACAGGTTTTTCTTCTATTTCCTTCGGTGAACTGATGATTTTGTGAACATACTTAGTCTGAGTACTGACTACATGAGCATAGATGAAAGAGGTGATTGATTTTCATTAAAATTTTATCTACCACCAATTTGACAACTACTGAATTACCACCACACATTTCAAATTCTCACTAAATTGCAACCAGTCATTTCACCTCAAAAATTTGAATCAAACGCCCTCGAATATGCTCCTTGTTTCAGCACCCGACGATGATCTCTCTTTATCTTTTGGGTTTGGGGTGAGACCATATTTTTCTCAAAGGGGGCAAGGCAAAAGTTGTATGTTATTCAAGATTATCATTACAGTTTCTAAGCTGATTCCTACAGCAGTGAGTTCTATTTCTAATGTTTTCATCTTAGTACTAAATGAATTAGTTTTGGACTACTAAGTTGAGTACATCCACTTAAGAGAGCTTTGCCTGAAATTACTCCAAGCTTAATGTCAGAGCCATAACCTTGGGTTAGAAGAATTCGTGTACTTTTTTCGTGGGGAGTCCACGTTTAGCTTGGAATAGTATACTTCAGCTTCAAGAACTTCTTATATGGCATCATCTATTCTCGTCTTCTTGTTGCATGTTTCTTCTGACTATAAATTTGTCAATTTATAAATTGAATCAATTTTAACCACACAAGTTATATGATCCACTATATGCAACAACTCAAAAATTTTTAAACATTCTCTAGGACCCATGAAATCTCACCAGTAACCCAATTTATACGTTTACAAATTTATAATGGGAAGTGGAAATACACACCTTTTTAATGTTTCTATTTTCTATGTAGGGCTTGCGTTGTGGTTGATGACCGTTTATATGCTCTTGGTGGTCAAGAGGGTGATTTCATGGCTAAACCAGGATCTCCCATTTTCAAATGCTCCCGTCGGAAGGATGTAATAATTCTACAATTTTAGAGAAAATAGCTATTTGATTGCATGATTGGAAGATTTATCAATACTGATGTTATGTTAGTTTTCCTGATTTTTCTTCGCTTCTTTTCTGAGATATAGACGAGGTCTGTAGTGTGCATCCACTGTATTTGTTATGTAGTCTTTCACAGCCTCTCTCTTCAGCTAAAATTGAATTAGTTTTGCCAGCAGATGACTGAAGGAATTCTCCCACTCACACAAAAACACTAACCAAAGTTAAAAGTAAAATAAGGGACAAACAAAGTGGTAAAACTAAAGAAAAATGTAACGAGTTGTTATTATCATTATTTCTTAGTTTTGCTAGACATGCCTTGATATCCCAAGCAACTTTTCAGATTATCTTTTGTCTGCAGGTTGTGTATGATGATGTTTACATGCTAGATGATGACATGAAATGGAAAGTGCTTCCTCAAATGCCAAAACCCGACTCTCATATTGAGTTTGCCTGGGTAGTTGTCAATAACTCTATTGTTATTGTTGGAGGCACCACGGAGAGGCATCCTGTAAAAAAAAAGTTAACCCTTGTTGGAGAAATTTTCCAGTTCCAATTGGATGAGCAGGTAAAATATTCTTCGAAAATACCTGAAAACACAAATATCGTGTACCGTACTATATGATTAAAGCAAAAAATTTTTAAGCAATTCTGGGAGGTGCCGTTTGTCCCATGTGGGTGCATGGATGGCATGGGACGAGGGCACCCCCCGGAGGTGCCATATATGCTTTCGTTTCCTTTGTTTACCTCTCTTTCCAGTACTATTGTCTTCTCTATTGGACCTATGGTTTGTCGAGATGCTTTGCATAATTTACACTAATAGGTAACCCTATTAAGTAAATTATCTGCATGGCTCGCCTCAGTTGAAGGTTCCATGACTGGGGAGTTTGAAATTGGATTTGCATCTTGAATGAGATCATTGAACTAGTACCTTGTGTCTTCATTTTATGGATAAGTTGCCTTGTGTGTCTCTGGGTCACATCCAGCATAGCAGACCCGATCCATTGTATTCCATAGCTCAACCCAGAATATCCAACTAGTTAGCAGAAACTGACCTTTTTATCGTTGTTTCACGGGTTGATGCTGATTCCCTATACCCCCAGGTTGCTGGCATAATGGATTTCATGCAAAAGAAAAAAAAAATCAAATATGAAACAAACTTTGCTATTTTTCCTGAGTTATCCAGCATGCAGCAAGCCTTGAAAGATTACTATAGCAATAACCTTTCCCCCAACCATTTTAAGTCTATGAACACATAAAAATTGTACGCAAAATCTGATGACTGACTTGAAACTTGGATAACTTGGCTTTATTCATTCACGACAGTAATACACATTAGCTGAATACATGTACCTCTTCACTTTACAGTGGCATCCATTTCTTCATGTCTGTGTAATTTTCCGTCGTTTACTGCTTTGCACCCGCAGAAATGGGCAGTGATTGGAAAACTTCCTTATGGAGTGAAAACAGCCCTCGTTGGATATTGGAACGGGATGTTGTACTTCACATCAGGTCAACGAGACAAAGGACCCGATAACCCTGTGCCAAAAAAGGTTATTGGAGAGATGTGGAGAACAAAACTGAGCTCATAAGCTGTTCTTTCTTGCCTTATATTGGTGGATGACTTGTTTATAGTTCATTGTAACATGTCAAACTTCTTCCTATTAATTTTCCTATTTATTATTGTCATTTGTAACATGTCAAGCTTTCTTCCTATTAATTTTCTTATTATTATCAAATTATCAATTTTTCTATAGATTCAATGCTAGCTCCACTACCATTCGGCTTACCTATTATTTTCCCCACTTGTATAAAACACTAGAGCCCATCACTTTTCCCTCAAATTAAGTGTTGTCATGTGAGCACTTGAACTCTGTAAATGAAACTCGTGTTGGCTCTATGGGAAATTGGGTTGTAGTCATTTGTAACAAGTTAAGCTTCTTCCTATTAGCCTTTCCTATATTATTAGTCTTTTTTAACATGTCAATCTTCTTCCTGTAAATTTTCTTTTGCTTTGATAGCACCATCAATCGGTTCCTTATGGCGGCTATGGATGGCTCGTTTTTAAAAGCAACCAATAAGAAAAAAGAATAACTACCTCCTATTGGTTAGGGGTTGGATGTTGGGCTTGTAGAGTCTGCGTTCACGTGCATTCACTGATGCATGAGACCTCAGTTGATGGTGCTAGAAAATTTCTCTATTGTCATGCGCGTCTACATCAAAAATTATGATGAGCATTCACACACACGCACACGGGATCGTGCCATTGTAGGAGTGCGAGTGCCATAAAACTACTGATGTCTTCATTGTCTTTTGGGAGCTTTTACATCTCCCTGCAACGTTCAAACAAAATAGGTAATTCTGCAAAGAGTAGTTAATTTATCTTACATGAATAATTAGTCGGCAAACATGGATTGATTGTTTATATGCAAGTGATAGATTTGAACGCCCACAAGAATTTGAGAATTCAAAAGGTTACCTATCGAATTTTAAAACTCTTTGCCTTAGTAAACTCGGCATTGGGCACAGGGCAGGGCACGGTGCCTTCTTCACTGTCCCAAAACCTTGAAAGGGGTTTCAAGATTTGCAAAGATAATATCACAGCATACTTAAACCACAATACCAGAGAACCTCATAATTTCATTTACATCAAATACAGAGAGGTAAAATTACCAGTCATTTCGGTTGCTTCCACCAATAGAGTTCTTCATATGTCTATCTATGACAAGGATTTTCAGTTTAGAGATCCCAATAAATTGCAACACCGGAGTCTGAGACGTACATTCAATTTCACTGATTTGCTAAAGGCTTATTCCACTGGAGTTTTAAGATGCCCTTCAAGACACGTTTGGATCAGAAGCTTCAGCCACATTGATAGGTGACCTTGGAGGGTAGCACCTTAATTCATTTTCGTTTCATGTATTATACTCATAAATTCTGGGGAAAACACCTCAATTCGAGCCAGAGGGGTTACTTGAAGTTGGCAGTTGTATTCACGTTACCGACACCTCGATCAAGCTTTCTGTCTTTACAATATACCCTAGTCACCCGATCAACATCTCATTAGAGCACCGCTGTTGAGACTGCAGGACCAGCTCCACATGAAAAATACCTCCATCAAACCTTAAACCAGATGCTTCAGAAGGCTGAAGTAACCCATCTACCATTCCGCCAAAGACATACAAGTAACGCCCGGACTTATCAACACATGCTGTATGAAATGATCTGCAGTCAGGTTTTTCACCAGTGGCTTCAAGTCTTCTCCACAATTTTCTTAATAATCTGTTGGGACTCAGATTACCATGCTGCATCTTAATTGAAGGTACAGAACTAACATCCAAAACCCAAAAGTCATCTTTCCTGTGCCTGTTTGAATCTTCACCTCCATAAATAAGTAGTCGACCTCCCAATATAATGTTCGCCGAGTGACCTACGCGTGGTAGGGGAAATCCTTGGGATATGTTACGCAGTTCAAATAGCAGGTGCACCCATCTACAGTGGCCTTCTGATGCACTAAAGAGCCACACATCATTAAGTGCCTCATAACCCGATCCCCGCCCTCCAAACAAAATCGCCTGCATACCTCCAATATAAGTGACCGTATGTCCTGAGCGGGCTGGGGGAAATGGATGAGTCACGATTTCCCGCCATGTTCCAAAATGAAAATCTTCTGAGAGATCTAGTATCCATGTGTCACCTAGTCTATGGCCAGATAATCCTATCCCGCCATGGATGAGTATCGTCTTGCCATCAATGCAACATCCTGCATGAGCTCCTCGTGGAGGTGGGGCAATCATACCAACATCAAGTAGCCTCCACGAAAAAGTAATCCCAAGTGTTTCATGCGACACAACTTGCCCCACCCACGTATCGTTTTGGCGAATCCCAAGATCATTGATCCCTCCAAATAGGATAAGTAAATCATCAATTACAACACAGGAGTGACCAAACCGCCCACTTGGAATGCCTGAGTTCGTCTTTTGCCACTTTAATGTCCTCTTGAAGTCATTACCTATATATGCTATCCATGTATCGTCAAGATGCCTCCCTATAGAAGGAAAACAGAAAAAGACAATAAAATAACCAGGAATTTAAATTAGTCTGAACCAAATAAACTCAGATCGGATGACACTGCATTAAAAAGTAGGTAAAAATCTGATCAACTTACTTGGAGATGGTATATCTGACAAAAATGGAGGATGTAGTTTACGGGCTGGAATTTCATCATTAATATAATTCTTCTTGGATCTTAACCAAAGCTAAAAGATTGTTGAGGCTCATCAATAAAGGCCATCATACATCTGATTGTAAAATCACGAACATACATTTACCAGCTAACAAGAACTTCAGTATTAGGGAGATTTGGTCCTTTTCCTTACGTGCAAATTGTAATGTTTTTCACTTCACCAAGTAGTAATCCAACTTATTTCCTTTCAACACAGAAAATTGTGTAAACAAATGGCAAAATTTTCGGGGTCGTGAACTATTCAGTACAAGTCCACGTTTTATGTACATGCACTATTATCCAAATGCCACCCACAACACAACTCACATTGCTTTCTGGTGACCCCCATCAAGGCATTGACACGAGTACATGAGGTAAGACAGTGCCCAATTCATAGCCTCTCATTTCAATGGCTAGGACTCAGCTAAATTACACAAGTTTAACTTACAGTTACTTGTGCAAAACTAACATATGGACTGAATTGACTTTTTGTCATCACAGCTAGATGTTCCTAACACAAACTTTTAAGAAAGCATGCTCGAAATGTTGATCAAGCCAATCTAGACGGGTTGGGAAGTTGCAGAGGAACATATATTTACAAGCATGGATCAACAAGATCAAAGGAAAAATTATTCTTCATAAATTAAGTAAAGAAGAAGCTTAGGAAAAAAAAAAAAAACTTTAAACAGATTATATTTATTTAGCCAGAGGAGGAGGAGGAGCAGGCCAAGGTCAAAACTCAAGAGTGATACTTCCATTTATGCTCCCTAGACAGGATCCTAGCTTTCTTGAGAAAGTTATAGTTCATCTCTTGTGCTAGTTATCTTACGTTATGTAAATATTGATTCAAGTTATCACATAGTCTCGTTAAACACTGGTGATGGGAAGGGCTCTGATCTACTTTCAAAAGCAAAGATCTTGCGTTCTGAACTTTTCAGGCAACTAAAAGCGCGTCATGTTGTAAACTATAAGCCCTGAGCTTAGACTGGGTGTACAAGGAATGATGATTAAAGTTGAATAGGAGTCTAAAAAAAAGCATTATTTAATAGGATTATTTTAGAAAACTTACAACTTCAAAGTATGCAAAAACAACCCCCAAAAAAGTCTTTTCTATCCCTATATAGCACAGATTCATGCACCGCTATCTACATACCTAGGAGTCAGATTACTTACTCACACACTTTTAGAAACTTAAAATACTTTTAGAAATTTATATATAGTGATAATTTCTAGAAATTTATATAGTGATAATTTCTACATGCAGTTTTTATTGATATTTCTATTACACATTAAAATGAAAATTTAAAAAGTAAATACAATGGAATTGCAATAGTTATATGAATGTCATCTAAAGTCTGAAAAAGCAGGGTACGAATTTGAAATCATTTTGAATTCAATACCAAAGGATCACATACTTATTTAAAGGACTTGACAAAGATGTCATACCCTTAGCCTTGTTGTTATTGTGCACACAGGTACTCGTGAGAGCCTAAGAGCAACATAGTTCTAGACACTTACCATCATTCATACACCGTACCATGTCACCTCTATTACATTCTTATTCGATCTTTAGGGAGATTAAGATAGTTTGTACAATTCTATGACCAGTTGCCTAAGAATCACTACAAAGAATGTTAGTTATCCATTTTTCCTGCATTTTTTTTCCAGGAGCAACCATTCCAAACTTCAATCACTTGTCCCCATGATCAAATTGAGCAAACGATCTTAGTTCCCAATCATACTAATTTCCTGAACATTTTATCCAGCTAAAGTTCGCCAAAAGTTTCCTCTTCTTTTCTTTTCTTTTTTTTTTTTTTAAACAAATAAAAAGTAAAAAATCACTTCAATTGCTTGCAATACTACGTGTGTTGTTTTACGGTTGGAATTATCCAAAAGACGAACACTAACAGAACAAAGATTAGGGTAACAAGCAAAGGAATCAATAGCTATGGATATAATTCAACAAACATGAAGAATGAAAATCTGAAAACAAAACTGACTAACCTCCTTCACAACCTCCACCAAAGAGAACAAGGCATCCATTAACAAAATTGAGGGAATGGGAAGCTCTGGGGCCGGGAAGACCCTCAACCCCATCTGGGGTTTCAACCAAAAGCTTATGGCAACAGACAGAGTCCAACTGGTGAACCTGCTGGTACAACTTCTTCCAGTGAATTCCTTGCAAATAATTCGATGCTTTCAGGGCATCGACTGGGGAATTACCCCAGTCCCTTCTGCACACAGACTCCCACAAAGAATCAGAATACGCCAAAGAATTCAATCTCCTGCAAGTCATGGCAAAACAAAGGATCGATTCAATGGGTAGCAGGAGCAAGATTGAGAAAAGATGATCTTGGGCTATTTGGGTTATCGGTGAAGATGATGATTCGTCGCTGTTGGTGATGCTACCGCTACGCTACTGCTACTGGCACTGGTCTCAGCCATGCTCATGGGACGCTAGTGTCTGTGTCTTTTTGTGCTGATTGAATTGATTTAATGATTCATTTTTTTTTTTTTTTAATCTTTGCTCCTTTTTCTGGACTCCCCGTGCCCTTCACTTTGTTTTTTATGTTGAGTTCACCTTTTCACTGATCCAATAATGTCTGCCCAAGCAACCTGTGGTTGGACCATTGCAGACGGTCCATTTTGATCCATGGTCTTGAAAATAATTACTACTAGTAACATGCTTTAAAAAATGTTTAAAAAAAGGGGAAAAATGTAGGGAAAAAGGTAAATGGGGAAAAATAAGGGAGAAAAAGATAAATAAGGGGTTAAATTTATCAATTTGATATACCGTCAGCTGTCTAGCGCTAATATGACATCAGATGTGAAAAAACCAATATTAATTTCACGTGGTTATGGCGCTTGAATGTTTCTAGTCAAATTTGGCGCATCATTTGGTTTTTCGACTCCAAATTTGCTAAAATTTAAGTTTTTACCCTTGACCCGGGGGACTCGAATTTGGGTTTTTTCCCCTTACACTAGAAATGCTCTAACGTGGTGGAATCCATTTGCAAGATTGTAAGGGAATGAGATTATTTGTAAACAAAACTAAATTTTTAGAGAGGAGGACCGACCGGCAATCATTTGTACTTTTTTATCCTTGTAGGAGAGGAAACCGCCTTAGAGCACTGTTAGTGTTAGGGGAAAAAACCCAACCCAATAAACTCAAATAATGTGGTAGTTTTTGGGTAAAAAAAGTTATTTGGGGGGGGGCGAAGCAGAATGAGGGGCTAAATTTAGCCCCTCAGTTGGCTTTTTTCCCCTTCATTGAATGTGCCCCACTTCCATTCTAATCCAATGAAATTTCACCACGTGTCCAATTTATATTTTTCACCCCACTTTTTCCCTCTACACATTATTTGAAAATATGTTTTTTCTCCCTACTTTTTTCCCTTTGGCCTTTTTCCCTTTGGCTTTTTTTCCCCTACATTAATCTTGCTCTTATGATCAGGGATTATTGCTGGAAAATTGCTTTTTGTGATAAAATTCCACTACAAGGTTTGGTGGAGAAGTGTTGGCTACGTAATATGCTCAATCGAAGAACGTAATGATAAAATTCCTAGAGAGAGAGAGATGGACAAACAACAATATATTCTTTTTTGTGGAAGAATACCTCCTTAATGTCAATTATTTTTGAAAAGTAAAAAATTGTCATTAGTACACCGCTTTAATGCTGAATCCGATTATAATGAAGAGTAAAGACTGATTTTTAGGAGAAATTTTAAGCAATTAAAGAAGAATATAAAAAATTAGAGGCAATTGAAGAAGAAGCGTGAAAAACGGAAGGAAGACAACTAACATTATGCGCTCCTTTGCCTGTAAAACATAACATCACTTACGATAAGTGATTATTTAAAATTTCCTTCGATTATGATTGATTTGAATGTTTAATTATTAATCATAAGAATATTGTAGCTCAATTAATATCTGCTCCCAATCTTTGTGGCTTGGGTAGGAAATTATTTTTGGACTAAAAAGTTCCTATTGTTATTTTTAGATTCCTAAATTATCCTCCATGTATTTCCTAAATTCATGTATTCTCATCCCATTTTCTCTCATATAACCTTACATGTGTAAGAGCATTTCTGGTACTTTAAGAGTACTGAGTTCAATACTTCTAGTCATTGAAGAACTCATATGTAGGTATTAGCTCAATTAGTTTAATTAATTTGGACCCTATATCTACACGTCTTGATTCCCATTGATCGGCAATACTCTTGGATCTAGAGTGATAAGATATTCCAAAAAAAAAAAAAAAAAATCAATGTATGAAGCTGGTGGAATTTAATCCAATGAAAAAGCTCTTACTTGAATATCATACAAATTAAGAATGGATTTTTCAAATATTGGACTCTCTCTAAGAGAGTCTTCGGCAACCCAAGTAATTATCAAGCTATAAAGAGAGCTTGATCAAAGCATGGAGCAACATAATTGAGCGCCAAATTAAATGTACGACTATGGATTTTTGTACACAAGTCCTAAATCTTGTATGAATGTTGCTATGAGATAACTACTTAAAAAAAGAAAAATGCCTTATGGAATTAATTTTCTCAAAATCAATTATATTGTACAATTTTAATTTTAATCAACCCATCTCCAATATGGCCAAAGTTGCGTTCACTGCGTTTGATTGCAAGTTGTTTTCCATGGAAAATGTCATTTTCCACTTAAATTTTTCTGGTCTCATCAAACACAGTGTTAGTTTCTATCTTAAGCTAAAAAGTAGAGATTTTCCTTAAATCAAAGAAAATAACAAATTCAATTTCATTTTCCAAACTCCAATCCAACACAGCCAACTCAAATATTGGCTTATCAACACTCACCATGCCCAATTATTCAATGACAATTAGATCAAGCATTGAATGTAGCACCAAATTGACATGAAATGTGATCTTAAACAATCATAAAGTGAGCCTATACATGAAGTACGTATCAAAATGCACAGGCGTTTCATAATAATAAGACTTACGAGATCTTTTTCATTTTACTTAATTTATCTGCTAAAATGTCAAAAGTTTTCATTTGCATTTAGAAACATGCTCCACGAGTCTTCTTCGTATTTAGATTACAGTGTGATATCCATTAAAATACAAGAATAGAATATGAGTAGAAATGAGTGATAGAAAATCAAGAGAAAGAGAAAAGAAGGAAGATAAAAAATTATCACCTGCCGTTATTAGTACCAAAAGAAAAATATTATTCTACCGCTTCTATAGCTTCCGCCATTGTTGCTCCTCTGTTTTTCTCTCCTAAATTTCTTCTTTATTCTTCCCTTTCTCTGTCCTAACTAGTCACTCCTATATCTCTTCTCAAATCCATCCATAAAATCCTCCATTCTCTCTCTCCTCTCTCCTTCAAAAGCAGCATTTTCTCAATTCTCTATCTACATGATCACTAGGTTCTAATTCATTCTTTTCTCCCCCTTGCCAACTTTTGTGATCCATGAAACCCACTTTAAACATTCATCATCTTTCTTAAATCAGAAGCTCATTTTTTTTTTAATTTTCTTGCCATATATGGAGATTAGGATTTGTGAGTTTTGTAACGCAGAAGCTGAGGTTTATTGCCCCTCTGATTCTGCATTTCTTTGCCGGAACTGCGATGGCAGGGTTCACGGAGCCAACTTTCTCGTCGCCCGCCATGTTCGCCACAGGATTTGCTTGAAATGCAACGGAATGATAGACGGAGATGGCACCGGCCTTGGTTTCCTGTTCTTTTCTTCGACATGTTCTGTTTGTTCGCCAACATGGAGTGGAAGATATCATCTGATTTCCGGTTCATCATCATCTTCTTCTTCAGAGTTTTCTATTTGCGTTTCCAGCACTAATACAGGGCCGACAGAGGAACGTCGGGAAAAGTATGAGCTTAACTCTTCTTCATCCGGGAACGACAGTTCCGGCGAGATCACCTCGAAAAATAGGTCAAAAGCTCCTCCGTCAGTGTTGGATTTGAAGGCTAGGGGCATTTTTGTCAATTGGTGCACGAGTCTTGGACTGAGTGTTGACGTGGCAGTACGCATTGCAAGGAATGCGCTGGCAATATGTGTGGATCAGTTGACGTTTTTGCCCTTCCGAGTCTGCCTTGCGGCTTCAACGTGGCTTGGCTTGAGATTCCGTGGAGCGCCGACTCGTCAAGCTCTGAAGCGGCTGGAGGAGATCTCCGGGGTACCGGCTAAGCTTATAATAGCTGTAGAGACAAAGTTGGAACTTTTGCTTAAAGCCAAAAGGGCAAGGCGTCGACGCCAACGTCAGCAGCTGGAGGAAGGATGGGGTGAGAGTTAAGGCTTGGCAAGTTTAGTTGCTGTTTGAAGCTATTTATCTAAATTGAATTATAAAAAGAAATTATAAAGATGTAAAATGAGTGGTGTAGATTTAAAATAAGTTTGAAATTTATGTTTATAGATGAACAATTGTCAAATCAGTAGTCAAATCAATAGTATGTGGAATTATAAAGAGAAATGATAAAAATGATCAAACACTCCCTTAGTAATTGGCGCAACTTTTGATTTTCAACCGTGTTGTAACCTAACTGACGCGGAAGTCAACCCTTGACGTGGTAGTCAAGTCGACGTTCAAAAAGTCAAGATAACAACGTTCGAACTGAAAGACGTAGGTTCGTGAGCCTTTTATCGAAGCTTCACTTTAGACGAACGTCACAAAGGCTTCCACAAGATGTTTGGAAAAGCCTCGCGCCTAAGAGTCCTCTTCTGGCGCCCAACGTATGATACAATATGACACTCAACATGGACCATATAGAGTATCATAGCGTACCATACATCGAGCGCCAGATCAATTTCATCCCGGCTAGAGGCAATTGAAGGACGAGTGACCGATAGCTCAAGAGTCAAATGTAAATCCTATATGTTATGTTTGTTGTGTGCATTTACAGTGTATTGTTGTAATCATTAAACACTACATACTCGTACTTACAAATTCTCAAATCTCAAGGTGTTTGCATATCTAATTTTCGATTTAGCAACTTGGATCTCGAGTTCTTAGCAAATTTCCTTTGAGTTAGATTATTATCACAGTAACCGTAAAAATTTTCAAACACCTTTGAAATGTTCTATTATAGCACTTCATGTCGTATATAGTTGCAAGGATAGTATTGGATACTTGTCATATGAATTTAAAAATTTTACATGACCCATATCCACATACTCACATGGTATAGGACATGTCATAATGACACTTTGGGATTGTAGGTTATAGTTGTTTACTTGTGATTAATCAAGATTTGAACTCTTTCTTAATTTAGAGCATTAATTAACCCTTTTAATTAGCATGTCAAAATTTCCCCCTTTTCCCTTTGGATGGTACAACCTATTTATCCTTCCAAATTGTAAACAATGTATAAATGTATTGACTCAAAATCAAAATTCACATCAACCATATCTTTCCATCCTAATATATGATAATAAGAACAACAATACCGTTTGACATTGAATTGCATGCGGAACCAATGTAATTGGTTTATATTTTATTTTAATAAAAATGATAATATTTAATGTACGGTTAAAAATAATTCTAATTTTGAAAATTTTAAGACGATATGTCTTTTAACTTTAACAAATATTTCTGACTCTTCGGCCTTTTCAAGAGATTCTGAATTCTCTATCTACTATTAATATTATTATTATGCAACTTTGAGTCACGCGTTAGTCTAAATGTTTTGAAATTCTACGCGGAAACCACTTTAAATATATTTTTATGTGAATAATATCAACCATAAGATTCTATTTTGATGAGCTATGATTGCCTGTGTTTATTAATGTTTATTATTTTAAAGTACGTGGGACGTTGGCTTTCATGTAGAATCGATGTAATTGGACAAATGTCTTTGTAAAATCAGATTCTGAATTATAACCTATGCACCAAAATATTATTTCTTGTAAGGATGGAAAATTTCTTTATTTGTTAATGTTGTTGCCAGCAACAATATAATAATAAATAAATAAATAAAATCTTTGTACGTGATTTATATTAACAATGTTAAATGAGCGATTAGGAAAAATTGGATTAAAGTATAATTTATTTTTATAGTAAAAATTAGGCTTATCAAAAGAAATCAATGAAAAAAGACAAAATCGAGGACGGGAAACATTTTGTAACTTATTATCTTCGAGTCTAGCAGCAATACTCTATTGAAAGGAACATAAGCAATGTCAGTGTCATGCAAATAAAAAATCTAACAGATAAGCCTTATCAAAAAAATAAACGAACAGATAGTTTTAAAGTTACTATTAATTTTAACCCTCAAATTAAATTTGAACAAATAAACTGATATATAATATAGGACATATATAAACTTGATGGCATATCAAATTATTACTAAGTGGTAAAAAAACTATAACCTTGTTTTATGACTCATATCCACCTTTTATATTCAACACAATTGTTCTTATTCTTCCATTTCTTGGCTTTGTGATTTGCTATGTAGTTTGTGAAATATGTGTCTTATGTGTATTTCAACTTGTCAGTTGTCGTGTGTGGCTTGCGTTTCTAAATTTATTAATTAAGCCCAATTTTCTTTTTCTTTTTTGGTATGATAACTTTTAGTGTAATTTATGTAACATTAGTAACATTAATATTTTTTTTAAGGACGCATCAATACAAAATTTTTGTTATTGCTTTATTATTTGATGTCATGTTAAAGGCATCTCGTTCAGTGATTTAAGTATGCAACTCCGCTTGATAACGTGAGACTATCTCGAGGTTTTGAGATTGTAAACGGAAAATTTTCAATCTACAAACATTCTTACCTAATCGAATGAGATGGGCTACTACCTCGATATGACATTTAATCATTAGATTATCAAACACATTTAATTTTATAAGAAAACAGATCGGGCTTTGAGTTCAGAGCTCGATCTCCAATCACACACTGTCACGTGGCCTGTGTTAGGTGAGGTAGCGATGTGTGATTTGAGATTAGGCTCTGAACTTGGAGCCCCATCCCTTTCCTTAGCCGGATTGTCAAACACATGTAGGATAGGATTGTAGCACGGGCAAGCCACCAAAAATACAAGTACTCAAGTGAGAGAAATGTGATTAATTCGACGTGGATAGAATGTGTTATGAACTTCTGTGCATTTTTACTTAGAGTGTAATCTTTATTCAAATTTAAAAAAAAAGGGATAAAAAGGAAAATGTAAAATCTTGAAGGTTTCACTTCAGTACATGGAAGAAACAATGTAGAAAGATGTAGACACAACTTGTTTAGGAGATTCTTGTAAATATTTAAAATATTTTGGTCAAAAACAATAGATAATTTCAGAGTTGTGATTCACTTAATTTGATCTAGCGTCAGCTGTCTGGCGCTGTATTCAAGTTTGGTAAAGTTAAAAATATGGTGAAGCTCAACTCCCTTCTCATTATGTCAATGACTGTGGCTTATACAATGTAGAAGGCATGTATGTTCATAATAACCAAAATGTTGAAAGTAAGGGAGATAGGTCAATTCTGAACATAGTATCAAAACCATGTGGTCAACATTCCTCAAAAAATGTATGTAAACCTTTCAATTTTACCCATCTTATCTTCTTATATGACATGCCTGACTTAATTCTGGTCACCAATCTCAAGTCACCGACTAACAATTCTATTCTACATCACTTTTATAACTGAGAGCACCTTTAATACATAGTGAAAGTCAAGGAATAATATGATAATTGGCAAAAAAACACTTATTTGACACATCAAATGCTTGACATTATCATGAACAATGCATTAATTTATCCGATCAATAAATTTCTCTTTTTTTCTTTTTTCAAAATACCTAATAATTAATAACTTATCAAATATACAATGTGGACATTCAGGGGCATAGCTAGAAGGATGTCAAAAGGGTAGCCAAAACTTGACAACCCTTAGCCGAAATACTAAAAAAAAAATTTTTTAATTATTTCAAAGAGTAAAAAAATATATTTTTCGAAAACGGGGGTAGCCGGGGATTGGGGTGGCTACTCCCTGGATCCGCCCCTGTGGACATTGTTGTATTGTAGAGTTTATTAAATGTATTGTTAATACTCTTTGCCATATACACACCGTGAACATTGTTGCATTGAACATACTCTAAGAGTTTGACTAGAGAGAGAGTGTAAGAAAGATTCTTTTATTCAGTAAAGATTTGATAGACTGTACAAGCTCTCTAGCGTCTATATTTTCTTAAGAGGTTTTCTCTCCTCTTAAGGAGAAGAAACTCCATGTGTACCTACATGTGATTGGGTGTTGGGGATCCTCAATCCTCAAACTCCCAGATCAAATGCATCCACACAGGGGGTTTCCTCTCCCTAAAAAGAAAGAAAACATCTCTATAGCTGGACTCATCTAGCATCTCCAATGCTCTAGTCCATGGTGAAGATCAAGACGAAAGAGAATGACACAAAAATAATTAGTATAACCCATATGTTTTGTATTTTCTTTTGATTTTCTTTTTCTTTTAATCAACTTTCACTCATTTACACTAATTTTCCCCACTTTTTCTTTCCTCGTGTCACGTATAAGGTCTAATAAAATCACACCTTCATCTCCACCTTCTCCACTACTTTTTTATCTTATTTTTGAATTTCTATCTATCTCTCTCCTCTTTTTTACAAAGCTTACTAACTGGTTAACTATAATTAGTGGCCTAACAGATTGATTAACAAACCTAACCACGAAGCTAATAACTATACAAACGGAGCTGACATGGAAAAAAGAAATAAAACTAATTAGTAAAAGACTTTGTGAATAAATCTGTTGATTGATCATGACGTGAGGAACTTTGATGAAAATCCATCAAAGCCAACTTGGAGGGGAGAAACCTGAATTTTGGAGTTAGTAAAGATTTTGTGAATAAATCTGTTGATGATGTGAGGATAGATGCATGGGTTGAATGAAACCACGTTGATCACCACAACGACACCATCTTTGTAAATTGTCTACGAAATGTTTCATTCCAGTAATAAAAGCATTTCAATATTGGCTAAAAATTCAAATTTGAATTTCTCCCCAAAGCCATGCAACATAGGGGCTAAAAACTCGAAGGGTTGTAAGTTGTTGAAAATCGCCCCTCATTGGGGTCCCTTTTTTCTTTTACACCCCGCCCCGCCCCGACCCGAACATTGAAAATGCTCTAAGAGCATCTCCAATGCGTTCGGTCTGTCAAGAGAGTGACAGTAGTAATTTGCAGGCGAGAGAAAAAATTGACAGACTGCGATTTGGAGGACTGAGAAAGTGGGAGGAGAGAGAATGACTCAAATATTAAAATATTAATTGCCAAGTACTTAAACTAAGGTCTAGATCCAGACTGTGTTTGAAGATTTTTTGGGCCACATGTATTAGTATATTATTTTCTCAATGCCACATGGATGAATTTTTGTTTGACAGACCTACCATTGGAGATGCTCTAAAAGAAACACTATGAATAATGTTCTTGCAATTTCCTTTTTTCTAAATAAAACAATTGTATCATTAGGTGACTATTAGTTGTGCTATTTGAATAAAAAGATATATAAAAAGTTTAACGAAATTGATATATGATAGCGTCTTATTTTTCAATATATGTCACATTACTTTTAAATCAATAGTAATTATATGGACACATGTATATTTTGTCAAAATTTTTGTCCTTTTTTTTCAAATAGAATTGTTCATGGCTCTAATTTCACAGGAAAATTTTCCATTTATAATCCTTAATATCTGATGGGAAAAAGTAATTACATGCAAAGAAATTGTAATTAACTTTGATAGATATTTTCATTATTTTTCTGTTCTAAATTAAGATTCCTTTCCTCATATTCTTTATCTTCATTCCTCATAATTTGGATGAAATAATCCTATTTATCTAGACTAGAAACCGTTCTCCAGTCTAGTTATCAGCTCTTTATTGAGCATTGAATAAGCGAGGACCCCCATGTATTTATACATATCAATTTATCCTCCAATGTAGTGATGTTGACTAGACTGGAGAGATAAATAGCATCACTCATTTTGATGTGACGAATTTCTTTCTTTCTTTCTTTTTCCTTTTCTTTTAAGTACTATTTTGGGGTTATAAAGGTGAGAAGGTTACTCGAACTCGATTTTTTTTTAGTAACGACTAATAACCAAATCCATTATTACTAAATTGGAGGTTTGAAACCTTTCTAACACTGATATAATAAAACTAGATTCATTCGGCTATACTGATACAATGAAGAAAGATTACCAGACACCAAAAAAAAAAAAAAAAAAGGGGCCAAAAACTTCCTTCCCATGACACATTGAACAAGAACAACTCCCCGTACCTTCACTGCGTCACATCACATATTCACTTTAACAAAAATAAAAAAAGGAAAAAATAGCAGCTAACTGGAATTCAATCACCTGAAGTCCACGTTTCAAAGTGTAGACTAATCCCGAATTAAATATCGGATAAAGAGGTCCATTTTATTATCATTAAGACAATGCCCTCTTATTAGTCTAACGTGACAAATTTTTTGCTCTACCTAATTTTTTCAAAGTTATACGTCCATATGTGAGTCTTAATAAAAAATAATAATAAAGAATA
>CAVNYN010289303.1:0-23413 GCA_963692815.1 Nyctanthes arbor-tristis | reverse complement strand
CAATATTTTCGAATATCTTAGGGAAATTTACAAATTCTGTAGCGGAAGCTTTTATTCAAATAACGGGGACGGGACGTGCGAAACAATCCAATTTATCTTATCTTACTGAGTTTAATAGATAAAGATAATTTCATAAGTTAACAAATCGTCAACCTTGTAAAGAAACATTACAACTAGGTTTTTCAAGAAAATATATAAATACAAGAAGTTGTATTAATAAACATATTTCATTGATTACCAAGGTAGGCCAAATCATTAGAAAACTTTTGCAGTGAGAAGTAGAGCTCAAATCAATATAAAGATTATATCTCTGTATTTTCTTATATGTTATAAGATGTAAAAACATATATACTATAGGGGTGGACATAAAAGTATTAAATTCGTGATAGTTTCAATGACAGGGTTACACCACATGCACAACTCTACTCCCGTTCGCGAGCACGATCCAACATCTAGCTTGCCCTGCCTTTCAATTGTATAATTCCAATATCTACAAAAATTGTAATAAGTGGGGAGTGAGTACAACGTACTCAGTGAATAACATAAATCCTTTGATTCACCTTTCGTTTAGGAAACTCATTTCCAAGACAAATCATTGCATGTACAAAGCTTTTCAATGCACAAAAGGGCCTTATCGCTAGTTATACTACTACCCGTGGTGCGCGCCAGATTCATATCAATTAAGTGGATCCACAATGAACCCCGGTAGACCCATACTGAGATTTCAATTCAAAGCAAACACCACACTAATCTTCCCTATTCCGGGATCATTGAATAGGTCATAGTGTAGGAAACAAATCAGGATGGCCAAGAACACATAGCAAGGCCATACCATCACAAAGCAAATCAAAACGGGTAGAGCATTAACTAGCGATATAAATGCAATAAACAAATCTTTCTTTCAATAATAATGCATTCAAATCCATATTTGTCTCATCAACACAATCAATCAAATACACACTTATCTTATCAAAACTTTATGCATGTAGAAAAGGAATCAAAGTATTAGGTTACTCACCTCAAATATCCTTCGAATAATCCACGTGAAGAAGTATCCTTAAAGCCTTGATATTCCTCAATTAAAGCTATCTTTCAAGCTATAATCCTTCCATATATGGTAAGGGACTATTTTCAAAGGACAAATAGATATTTTGGCTGGTTTTTATTGGTTTTCTCCTTCCCTTGGCCAAGTTGGACGAATTTTGGAGTTCGGGAGAGAAAAAAGGAAACGAGTTTGAGAGAAAAATGAAATCCTAGCTTCCTATATATAATAGTTAGGATTTAGCTAATTTTAATAACTTTTGAGTTCCGCCAATCATAACGTGACAAGTGGCGCCAATCATATCATGATAAGTGGCGCAAATCACCTCATGACAAGTGGCGTGATGTGGCGCCGCACACTTGTCAGAAAATTGCCCAAGAAGTCCTTCCCCTTTGCATTATCTTTCAATCAAGTTCACACTCTTCAATTCATGTCAATTAAGTCATTACACTTTAATTTATGTCAATTATCAATCAAATCTTTCTTTAGCGTCAATTCAATAACAATATTTTATTCTTTAAGCAATCTTTCAATGATATTCAAGTAATTCTTTCAAAACAACAACTTCCTTACTCACCTTAATTTGTAGAAGTTTTCGGGATGTTACAAATTACATAAATAATAATAAAATTAAAAGTCTTACCATTTTCAACTCGTGATTTGTAGAAACTCCGTAGGAAATTTTGATATAGAACCCGAGAGATCCGAATGCCTATGGTAGTCGAAAACGGAGATCAAGAGAGTGTGGAAAATACTTGCGCGTTGGGTTGTAATCAAATGAGGGCGTTTTGTTTTAGATAATTTTTTTTTAAATCTAAATTTTCAGAAAAAAAGTTTTTTTGGGGTAATACGGGCCCTTCAATTTTTAACATTTGGGCCCTGCTACTTTCAAAATTTCAGCCCCGAAAACTAAAAGAAAAAACAGATCAAATGTAATTTGGGCCATGTATAACAAAATTATTTGGGCTCCTGATGGTCCTGGGCCTAAGGCGGCGGCCTCATTGGCCTCAGCCCAGGACCAGCCCTGCAGAGCAGTATAATGATTAGTTTTAAATAGTACAATAGTTTGGCAATGTATATATACATGCGCGTGAGTATTGGGAATATTAGTGTTGAAAAGTGAGTGACGTTGATAATGAGCTAGTATCTAATGAATTATGAAATCAGAAAATGAGGGGCACAATAGTTTTACTAATAAAATAGTATTACCTTAATATTGATGAAATAAAAACAAAAATATTACGTTGTCGTCGATCGAGGCAACAAAAATGCACCTTGAGATAATGTAAGGCATGTGCTAGCCAAATAAAAATATGGGTAAAAATACTAAAAGACATTAGTTTAACAGATAAGGTGAAGTGGCAAATAGAGAAGATGACAAGGTTTTAAAATTGAGTAAGAAAACTCGAGTAACCCACTAACTTGTGTACTTGTATTGAGTAAATTTATTATTATTATTTTTTCTTTTAAAAAGATAGCATGAAAGAATTTGACTCTAGTCAAATATATGGTGTATCAAATGTATAGTCTCATAGTAGTAAACCATAGATGCCACAATAATGCTAATTATTGATATAAACGGGGTTTTGGTAAATAAGATGCACACAGAGATAGAGGGTGAGCATTTTTTATTAGTCCAACTCAAAAGTGGTGCCTCTACTAAAATCATTCTCATCATTTATTTGACATTTGATTAAAAGTAGTCAAAGAATACTTGGAGATATTTATGCATCTCGATCAAATTATCACGGAAATTTCAACTTTCACGTGTTAAGAAATTTCGAGCCACCACGTGGATTTCAGACCATAGAAACTAACACGGTTTTGCACAAACTACCATCCAATATTCTACAAAGGGGTGAGCTGCAAGTGAGAAATTCTTGCTTTTTTACACCAAATGTTTTGCTCTATTTCCTGTTTGGAAGTCTACTTTTTGTATTGTGCACGGACAACAAGGGAATGTTTGTTTCATTTCATAAAAGACAAACACAGGTCCGTTGTGACATTTTTTTTACGGCCACAACAGGCGCCCCTGACTGAGGCTCGTCGCCACTCCACCAAACGCGGCTTATTTCTTTCGGTCTAAATTCAGGGATCCCGTGTGGATCCCATTCACATGCTTCAAGGAAAAAGGAAGTCTTTTTTTTTTTTTTTTTGGGTACCCCCCAACGCTTTTCTCCCCCAAAAAAAAAAAAAAAAATATATATATATATAAAATTACATCATGTAATCATCACCCTCATGTGTATGCCTTATTAAGTTACATTGAGCTCCATATATAAAATTGATAGTCAATACAAAACAGTCACGTCACATGTAAAATCAACCTCTCATGTGCTATTGCGTTATTATTAAATGATGATAGTAAGTATAATTAAGGGAGTGCTTGATTCTCTTTATGAAACCACATTATAATCTCACTTACTACTGATTTGACTATTGATTTAACAACTGCTCTTTTATAATCACAAATTTCAAACTTTTATTAAATCTACACCACTCATTTCATCTCATTATAATTTCTCATTATAATTCAATTTAAATAAATTGATCCAAACAGCCACTAAATATGGTAATATGTGATTTATTACATTGTACTAGGTCCGGGGCATTGATCGGTTCGGTTGTCCAACTGAGCCGAAACCGACCGACATTTGTTGGTTTGTAATCTTTACAACTGGAACTGATCGATGCCTTGTCAATTCCATTCGGTTTCTTTTTATCCTTTTATTCTTTCTTTTTTGTTGATTTCTTTATTTTTTGAGTTCTTGGATCGAATCGTCAAGAGAGTTAATTTCACACAACCTTTGACATCAGTGTTGGCTGGATCCCCAGCCTTTTCTTTCAACCCTCTAGATCCTCCAACATTTCATTAATTTGCACAAGTAGTCATTCTTGACTGTTTAAGTTAATTTTTCAATCAAATTACCATTTTGTCCCTTATTCTTTTAAATTAAAAAACAAAAACTTGGAATATATAAAAATTTTTTAAAAAAAGGGAAAAAGAGGGTAGTCTCCACCTTCCTTTTGACTGACAGAAATAACAGCAAAGTGCCCCTTTTTTCTTTTTCTTTTTTTTAAATTTTATATTTTTAATTTTTAATTTTTTTAATTTAAAATAATAAGAGACAAAATGGTAATTTAGTGAAAAAGTTAATGGAAAAGTTGACAGAAACCGTTAAGAAGGACCATTTGTACAAATTAATGAAAAGTTAGGGATCTAGTGTGTTAAAAAAGGTTAAGGACGCAGTTAATACTAATCCTAAAGATTGGAGATGATATACGAAATTAACCCTTTTGAAAAAAATTTATAGTAATTTCTTCATTAATATCTCTGATAATAACATGTTGAAACAACATTGTACCTACTACAATGCTCCTTGAGGAATAATAATAATAATAATAATAATAATAATAATAATAATAATAATAATAATAATAATAATAATAATAATAATAATAATAATAAAGAAAGAAAAAAGAGATCAGCCGGCGTTCAATTAAATAGCCCTAAATTATGGCAAGTTGAAAATGTTGTAATTATTCATTGATTAATAAGAAAAAAAACAGTACATCCATAAAAGGAATTAAATTAAAATAAAATGAGCACTTTGTCTTTATAATCAATCACAAGGGATAGATTTCTCCTAAAAATATATGGCTATCCCTGATTAAACAACAAAATTTTAACCGCATAATTACTATTTATATGGTAGCAAAGTTGTTATAAATGGGTGGTGCATGACGACGGATTCGAGTAAAAATAAGCGGACATTGAAAATAGGTGGATTATGGTCCATTTAGCACTTTAATACTGATTATTGTATTACTTATTTTTTAAAATTTACTAGAATATACTTGACTAAAACAAATTTTCTTCTAACTTGTAATTGAATCCTTTCAAAATAATAATAATAAAAAAAATTGTACTTGAATCTTTATCATTTTCAAATCTTTATTCACCTTAAATTTTTTTTTTTTTTAGTCCTGTATTCAAGACAAAAATTTTCAAATAACCACAATGTGCATCATATAAGATATTTAACTTCAATAATATATCATAAGTGTCTCAGTGACCAATCAGGTAATTAGTAATATATTATTAGAAGTGAGTATTTTTTTATAATACTCGATGTGAGTAAGTGATCATATATAATGTTCGAGGCAATGAAACAAAAGAATGCTAAAAGAGTATTTACACTTCATATTATTTTTGAGGGGGGCAAAAGAACAAATACGGAAAACTACAAGGAGTTGACAAATAAGCTGCTCAGATGTCCCAGAAAACAATCATTGTTTTTCACTAATTTTGCCAGATTTATTGGGTCCCACCGACCCGTTTCCTCCTACGCCTCCGTTTGAACATCAACTTTTATACATTCACTTCCGCTTAAGATTCTCTTATTCACTCACTCACTCTCTCTATATATATCTATGTATGTATTGGTTTCTCTCTCCATCTGAGCTTCCATTGCCTATATAAGTGCAAAGAGAGAAAAAAGGGACAGAAGAAGAAACAAGAAAAACGGGGAGGAAAGATAAAAGAGAAAAAGAGGCATACAGTTTCTTCGGTCATAGTACACTTTCCCCTTCTCGCCGGCGGCATTCTGCCGGCCGGTAAAACATCTCGTATTGTTTATCTATTCACATAATAATAAAGAATCACAAGCATTGGGTTCATTGTTCGTTCCAAGGTTCAATCTTTTTTCCATCTTTCATTTATCATGTTTGTTGTGTTTTAATTGCTAATATCAGCAGCAGACTGCAGTTTTGTATGTATCTTTATCTGTTTCTCTGAATGTATTTCTAAGATTTTTCGCCTTGGATGTAATTTATTTTTCATTTGATATTTTGAAATTTTCTTAGATCAAGATTAAGATTCGTTTTTTTTTTTTTTTGTGTTAAAAATATTATTTGGATGTGAAAAGAATATGTGTAATTTTACATTTTGTTTATTATTTTCAAGATGTTAAAAATATTTTCTGAAAAAGGGCATCAATTATCTTCTGAAAATTTGTTGATCTTAGTGTGCTTTATGAATCATGATCAAGACATGCATTCTGACACGTCTCTAACATTTTTAATTTCCATTTATGTATTTGTTTCTTTGGCAATAAAGTGACAAGATGTATGTGATCTGGGATTCTTGAGTTTATTGTTGTGGCAACATTGTGAATTTAACATTTATTGTCTGTGCAGCATTGTTATATTCATGGATAATATAAGCAGCAAAATTTCATGTGCTCTTTTAATTATTTCATTATAAAGAACCATGTCATGGATTCTGTTTAGGCTATCTTGTTGTGCCTTCTATTAATCGGATGCTCGCAGATTGATATTTTTAGCAGCTTCTTGTTCTTTTCTTTACATGCTGTCCTTTAAGAGTCTCTTTAGACTTTGCTAATAAATAGAAACTGATACTGATTGTGTTCTTTACCTGGTCATTTTTGTATGATTTGCTGACGATTATGATTTCTTCATGCCATATTTCACTAAACGATATGATTATTGATCAATGAAGGAGCTGAGGGAGGAAGATGCAGAGTTTCCATTTCCCTCAGTGCAATAAACTTTTATTTCTTGTGATCATAGACTGCAACATATCATATTTTATTTTATTTTATCTTTTCCTGTTTTTCATTCATCAGCTATATGATTAATGGTACTCAGTTTCTTCAACAGGATACAAGATGGAAAGCTTGAAGACTCCATTTAAAGGTGTCGCCAACGATGTCAAAGGAAGGCTTGCCTGCTATAAACAGGACTGGTTTGATACATGTGGCTCAGGCGCAAAGTACAGTCTTCTATCTTTAGTTTCTGAATGAATCTATATATTCTGAATTTTCAGCTCCAAATAAGCACCGAGATTAAATTCTGTTTTTTCCTGCACTGACCATTTCAGGATACTGGCTCCAACAGCATACATCTTCTTTGCTTCAGCTCTCCCTGTCATTGCATTTGGGGAGCAACTGAGTCGGGAAACAGGTCAGCCTTATTTTCTGAAATATAAAACACTTGTTGGCTTTTGACGTAAGATTCATTATGTAAGGGAAGCATGGTATTGGAAATTATATTTAACAAATAAAATGGCGAAAAAAATTCCAAACTAATGTATCTGAATTCATACTTAGTGAACGATCTGTTCTGTTTCTTTGTTGGTTTTAGTATTTTATTTTATTTATTTATTATTATTTTTTTTGATAGATGGAAGTCTGACGACGGTTGAAACTCTATTATCAACTGCTCTCTGTGGAATCATCCACTCAATTTTTGGGGGACAACCAATGTTGATTCTGGGAGTTGCAGAGCCAACTATTATAATGTACTCATACTTGTACAGTTTTGCCAAAGCCGGGATTGGAACAGAGCTGTACTTAGCGTGGGCTGGATGGTATGAGAACCATATTGCTCCTTCCTATGGGATACTAGTACTACCATGTCTTAAAATCTTAAATCAACAGAATTTTTATGTAATCAGGAAATATTGATTTTTTCAACAGGGTCTGTGTTTGGACTGCCTTGCTTCTGTTTCTTCTAGCTATCTTCAATGCTTGCACTATTATCAGCAGATTTACAAGAGTGGCAGGGGAACTTTTCGGCATGTTGATCACTGTTCTTTTCTTTCAGGAGGCTATCAAGGTTTGCATTTTCTGTCTTTCGATGATTTCTTTTTTCTCAACAATTTGAAGAATTTTGATGCCTCCATTTGACCGACAAGTAGGAGTTACTTATTAAGTCTGTGCAACCAATAGAAGATGCTACCAAACAGTACAATGGACAATATTATGATATTGTGTCAAGTTCTAGCATTAAAGAGTTTATTGGTGTTTCGATCACAGGGTGAGTCAGCGAATTTAAAATGCCAAATGGTGAAAATGCAGCAGAAGAGGAGTATCAATTTCAATGGCTCTATACTAATGGTTTGCTTGCTGTCATATTCTCTTTTGGTGTGCTTATCACTTCCCTTAAGAGCAGAAAAGCTAGGTCTTGGCTTTATGGTACAGGTATGTGAGGCTAATTTCCTTAAAACTGATTATATATATCACTTTATCTTTGTCTAATTTGTAACCTTCTGACTGTGCACAGGCATGTTTCGAAGTTGTATTGCTGAATATGGGGTTCCGCTTATGGTCGTGCTGTGGACAGCATTATCTTACGGTATACCTGGCAAGGTACCTTCTGGAGTTCCTAGGAGGCTCGTCGCTCCTCTTCCTTGGGAATCTGGATCATTGTCTCATTGGACAGTCATGAAGGTACCAAATGCTGAACCACTTCATCCAGAAAAGCATGCCACTAAAAAGGGACAAGCTAATTTATCTTAAGTTATTTCTTCAGCATGCCCCTTCACCTGCCATACAAATTTATATTTCATCAATTTCCTGACAAATGTACATTTTTCACTAATTAGTGGCATCCCGACATGAAATTTTCTTACACCTGCTTTGTTACCGTGTTGAACCACATATCTAAAAGTTTTAAGCTAGACCTTTTAAATTATGCTCAACATGAAATTGTGACGATCACATCTTTCTTTCGTGCATACTCATCGCTAGTCAGGGGCTTCAAGACTTGAACTTAAGACCTGTGCCTACTCTGAAACCATTTAGAACAACTTGTAGAGGTTAAGCTATCAAAAGCGGGAACAAATCTTTTCAGTTTAAATGTTATCTTCGACGTTGAATTTAGTTCTTTTTCTTCCCCTGAGGGTACATTGAGTTCAGTTTATTATGAATATGCTTGTTTCTTTTACGCGACCTTCTTGCGGACATAGTTTCCCATTTATCTGAAGATTTTAGATTGACTTTTTTTTTTTTTTGGGTAACTTTTCTTTAATGGAAATAACGAGAAATTTATGGATTTCCTCTCCTGAAACTCCAGGACATGCCTAGAGTACCCCCAGGATATATTTTTGCTGCCTTGATACCAGCTGTGATGATAGCAGGTCTATACTTTTTTGATCACAGTGTAGCTTCACAATTGGCACAACAGAAGGAGTTCAACCTGAAGAATCCACCTGCTTATCATTACGATATCCTAGTTCTTGGATTCATGGTACAGAATTAGATTTTTTGCTCTAGCTTGTTTTAGCTTTTTATTTACTGCTTGATGGCATATAGCTGAGTTCAATTCACCATTTTCCAATATCAAGCCTTCTTGGTTGGAGACAGCCAGAGAGGGGGAGTACATTTCATTTTAACTTTTCACAGATAACTTACGCCACTATCTTTTGTTTCTATATCAGACTTTAGTTTGTGGATTGCTTGGACTTCCTCCTTCAAATGGTGTTTTACCACAATCTCCAATGCATACAAAGAGTCTTGCAGTCCTCAAGCGGCAGGTGGGGGATTTAGCTGGGAAGAAAGTTTACTGCATTTAGTTTTTGTTAATAGAAAACAGATATTTACTATTTGGTTACTGATTTACAGATGATTCGGAAGAAAATGGTGAAGAGTGCAAAGGAGGGTATGAAAGAGCAAGCGAGCCAGACGGAGATCTATGGAAGAATGCATGCTGTTTTCATTGAAATGGAGCATGCTCCATCTGTAAGTAGCCCTTCAAAGTCTTGTTCCTGCAAGCAATTGTGTTCATGTGGAATTGTGCATGATTAGTTCAACATATTTTGCTTCACTGCAGCAAGCCGTAGAAAAGGATCTGGAAAACTTGAAGGAGGCAGTCCTGAAACATGATGAAATGGAAGAGCACGGAAAATTTGATCCAGAAGATCGGAATGTGTTGATCTTTACTTGCCAGTTCGAGTAAATGAGCAAAGAGTAAGCAACCTGCTACAATCTGTTCTCGTGGGCCTTTCTGTATGTGCGATGCCCGTGATCAAGATGATACCTACCTCGGTCCTGTGGGGATACTTTGCCTATATGGCTGTTGACAGCCTGCCTGGTAATCAATTCTGGGAGAGGATGCTGCTGCTCTTGATCCCCCCCACTCGACGTTACAAGTAAGCCTTGCACATTTATCATGGTTGAAGTTTCTTGAGATCAATATAGAATACTGTTCTATTTCATGTTTTCCTGAGCAAAATACAATCTGTCTTATCGTGATCCTTCCTTTGGCAGAGTCATTGAAGGGTTTCATGCTTCGTATGTGGAGTCAGTGCCATTCAAATACATTTTCATGTTTACTATTTTCCAGTTTGTATACCTTTTGGTATGCTTTGGAATCACGTGGGTCCCCATTGCTGGAATTCTCTTTCCATTGCCGTTCTTCCTTCTGATAAGCATACGAGAACATGTACTTCCCAAGATATTTCCTGCTGAATATCTTCAGCACTTAGATGCATCTGAATATGACGAAATTGCTGGAAATCCTGCTCGGGCTAGGAGTCTCTCACTCTCACTCAGAGTATGTTATTTTATGCCTTTCAATTTTAACATGCTGATGAAGAATCAAGAATCATTCATCTTTGGCAAAAACCATGCTGAATCTTCTGAATTGTATTACCATAGAATCAAGAGTCAGCTGATCCTGATGGTGAAGATGTCGAGTTTGATATGTCTTCTGATGAATTATTGGACGAGATGACAACTAACCGAGGTGAACTGAAGCATCGGTCTGTGAGCTTCAACGAGAGGCAGAATCATGTAAGTCATTGCCATAAACTCATTTGTATTGCTTCTTTTTTCCATATACTTCAAAAAAGTATGACACCCATGTAATCTGTTTGTCCAGGTCTGCTAGGATATAGCAATAGCTGTTACTATAACATCAATACCTCAAGTCCCCATTGACGACTATAGCATATAAGAAGTACAAGAAAAGAGCAAGGGAAAAGAATAGGAGGAGACAATCTAGGAGGGAGCCATGAGAAAGAAAGTGGGATGGTATGACACTAAAAAGAAATTTGTTTCTTTTAAGTGCTATATATCATGTCCAGTATTGCATACAATCATAAATTTAAGAGAGTACTAGATGATTGCTTAGCTACTCACAGATCGATGAAGTTATACCAAGGGGATTTTCTAATATTTGGCGTCATTGGCTTTAGCGGATGGGATTAGAGGAGATATGATATAAAATGTAAACTATAGAAATCAGTTAAATGAAAATTTTTTGTATTCTTTTGTTTATTACTAGTGGTGCTACGTGCAAAAGCACCTTTTTTTTTGGTTATAATTGTGTAAATTAAGTGATAGAACACAATAAGATAAACAATTCATTAATGTAATTATTGTGATAATGAAAATCAATCTAACAATAACTACATCTAAAATAGAAAAGAATGAATATATAAATATTAACTAAATATTATAATTCGAGGACACTTTTCATTTGATAATGAACATTTTAAAATGGTAAAGAAAGCATGGAATTAGAAAATAATACTCTTTAATTAAGTTGAAAAAAAAGCTTGAAGAAGACGTTTAAAAATCAATAGCTCCAAATATTTCTTCAAGTTTCTTGAGTGGGAAAAGGAAAAGAAACAATGCCTATCCTAAATTCTCAACTAGACTTGCAGTCGTAGATAAACCTAACTGGCTAAAATCAACTCATCACCATCTCTTATTACTTCCAAATCTACTATTAAAGCTCCTCCTTTAGTTAGAATTTTGGTAGGATCGAATCCATAAGTCTGATATCCAAAATCCAGCAACTCTTGAAGGGATCCTGGCAAAATCACCATCCTGCCGGATACATCGCCCTTTTCTGGACAACAGATAATAACTCTAGGACGGTACTCTGAACTTGCATGACTGAGGGGAGGTAAGTGAAGACGCTGTCCTCCTACTGCACAATGATATGAAATGAATAACATGTTACAAGATGAAAGAGTACACCCAGTAGCTTTTAGTTAAAAATTACATGATACTCTGCCAGAAGCTAGTGAATTGAAAGGCAGTTACCTTCATTTGGTTTACGGGCAGCTGAGATAATCCCGAAAAGTGAGTTCTGGTAATTGTTTGCCTTTCGTCTTAAGCTGTTTCCGTGCAAGTCAATTTCTATATCATTTTTCGAAGTGTTCAAAACAGGCAATGTTGGCTCACTCGGGTACTTCTTGAGGTAGGGTGCATTTTGTGTGGCCGAAGCTTGACACCTGTTGTTGTGGGGCGTCTTCTGGCTATTAGATTCTGGCATGGTTCTGAATAAATCTTTTATATCTTCATGGCCCTGATAGTCAGCTAAAGCTCGAGGTGTCCAGCCATAGACATCTGCTCTGTTGATATCTGCTCCTTGATCCAAAAGGAACTTGACAATTTCAGCATTTTCTTCAGAAATGGCTGTGTGGAGTGCTGTGGTTCCCATATTATTGAGCAATGTAACATCCCCCTTATATTTGATGATTTCTTTGAGTAAGTTTATGTTGCCTTGCTCGGTAGCAAAACATGCATACTGGCCCACATCCCCAGCAATTAATGTTGCCCCGTTGTCAACTAGTAACCTTTTAACAGCTTCGTTTCCCCCCAGTATAGCATCCCATAGAGGAACATTTCCTTTGGTATCTGTAGAAAAATTTGTCACCTCCTCTGATAGAAACATTTCATTAATCTTATTCTGTGAAGCCTTATATGTTCAGGAAGGTTAATAGAAATTAAAAACACAAACATTCTTGAAAAATAAGGGCATTCGTCTAGGATAAAACAATAAATATCAAGAATAACACGAGGTAAAAGTAAAGTGCCTTTTCTGCTTAGTTTGATAACTATACAAGTACCTTCAATGTTAGGATCTGCCCCGTAATCTAGAAGTAGAAGCACGGATTCTAACTTTTCTTTTGATACTGCAAGATGCTGCAAAATAAAACATGAGCATAGTTCATTTCCTGCATATATACATTTGAATCCTGAGTACACTGCAAGAACACAGAAGATTTTCATCGTACCAAAGCTGTGCACCCATCTTTGTTCACTTCATTCGGATCCAAACCTCGTCTCAGCAAATGGTGCAGCAATGCATCATCTCCTCTTTCAGCTGCAAAACATAAGCTGAGAGGAAGCTCCATCCTTCCCCGAGCCAGCCTGTTTTCTGCTTCAGCCAGAACTGCTTGCATTACAGGGTCATCGTACTCTTTCAAATGCTGCATCAAAGACAGAATCAACTAGACACTAAGGAACTCTAGAGTTGTATATTAATCTGAAGAAGATTAAGGAATAGACACCTGTTTACCTGAAGAAGATTGTTGAGGATTATTTCCGCAGCTCCAACATTTGCCTGTAGAATATTTAAAAATGGAGTGCGATTCAGTCGTAGCAACTGACTTAACTGACTTGTACGGACTGTGAAAAGTTGTTGCTCATAGCAAAGTACACCAATTTCACCACAAACATCCCCTGTCTTTAATTCGCGCAGAACCTATAATCATCCATCATACAACATTGCTATAGATCAATACTATATCTTACACCTATAAATAAAAATGATAAAAAGAAAAACGAAAGTTTCTTCTTTCTTTTCTGCTGGCATTTAAAATTTCTGTCTTGTAAATAGAGTTTCCAAAATGTACCTCTTCTGTCCCTTTTCTGTTTGAAATAAGCTCCTGCACCAAAAATCTAGTTTCAGAAGGCTGAAGGATTGCTAAAAAGAATTACATGGGGGAGCTTCTAAAAAGAATAAAGAGCAGGTTATTTATACAGGTTGAGAAGTTGATCTGATATCATTGTAAAAAGAATACAAAGAAAATGTTACTCTTCCCCATGAGAATGTGTGTGTGTGTGAGAGTGAGAGTGAGAGAGAGAGAGAGAGAGATCATACCACTGTCCCAGTAACAAGAATGTAGAAATCTGTAGGTGCTTCATTTTGCAAAATTACATCTTCTCCAGGAGGGAAAAACTCGGGCTTCATCTCCGAGACCTAAGACATTTGGAAGTTCATAATTGAGAAGAAAGAGTACTTGCTCTTTCCAGAATCAACTAGCTTAAACAAGTGAGAATATAAGTGATAAGCAAAAGTAAGAGGAGGTATTGGTCGTTACCAGCTGAAACAGCAAGTCATTTGATATCCCCTGGAACAAGTATACCTTATCAACCAGGGGAGAGAATAGATAATTTGATATGCTCGATCGAATGGCTTTTGGAAGCGCGTCAAGAGTTTCTTGTTGGTGCAGCCCCTCATAGTCGGTTCTGTACCGAAGGCACAAGTGAGCTATCATCTGATCTTGCAGTCTAGGAGGCAGCTGATTCCTTTTGGCAAAGCTCGTAGCAGCTCGTATAGTCTCTCTCTGCGAAGTCAGACAGCAAACAGAAAATTGAGTGTTGAGCTGCCAATTATCAGAATCCGGCCACACATAACTGAATTGATGCACTCAAGGAAACTCAGACATAAAGCCGAATCTACTTACAAATTTCGTAGTTCTGAGGGTCCCTTGAACAATCAAACTGTTCAAGTTTCCTATGATATAGGATAACAGACCAAGGTTGATCATCATGTATACTGTGTCGAATATCATTTCTGTTGGGTTTACAGGATGAATATCTCCATATCCAGTAGCCGAGAAAGTTACTAGGGCCCAGTAGAAAGCTAATACATATCGATCAAACAAACTCTTTTCGAAGAAGTTCTGTGGGGCAGTTGCAATCCACGTATGCTTTGGGTTTGGATACCTGGATCCGATATGGTAAAAGGCGCAACCAGCACAATGAACTAGAATGAGAGTAACCTACAAAGGAAAAAAAATATAAGAGATGTTTAGTATTTTAGCGCTAGTCCCTAACTGAGAGAAGCATACAGTATAATTAGCCTTCTCATAGTACATTATATTCCACGAAATGCCCTTTTAGATCTTGAATCACTTACACATATAAACTTTGAAACTCGAACTCTAAAGTAATTGAAGTTCTTGTCTTTGAAACTCGAACTCTAAAGTAATTGAAGTTCTTGTCTTTCTCCAGCCTGCAGTAGTAAATGGAAAATTAGGACAAACTCAACGAAATTCTTTAGTTATTTAGGATCCATTGCCTTGTGCCAAAATTAGTACCTTTGAAACATTTCACTGATTCTTCGTAGACGCCAGAGACGAAGCAGGTTAAAGTAGGCATAGGATTCAATAGGAGACGGCAGTTTCTGAACAAGTTCAGACGGTATTGTAGAAACCACGTCAAGGACTAGCCATGATTTTACATACCTCAAAGCAATCAGCTTTGGGGTGTCAATGAGAACATAAGTTTCTTTATCATGGTAGGCGACGAAGAATGTAGTAATAATGTCAATGAAGAAAAATCCGTTCACTATGTTGTCGGTGATGGCGAGAGGTCCTTTAGTCTTACCCAAGAAACCAAATTCAAAAGGATAAACCCATGCAGTGTAAACCACCAGTACTATCAGCACATTTTGCCATGCTCTGCAAAAAAGATACTCAATAATAATACGAATAATCGGAGCAAAATTAGCAACATATGCCTACACTCTTTCCCTCACGACGCTCTTCCGATCTGAAACTCAGCATCATCGTATTAATCCATGAAAATGAACGTAAAAGAAATCAAAATCTTGGTCAAAATTTCCTATTAAAGCTGAAAAGCCAAACTGCCCAGCAACCAAAAACGATGAAACCAGAGTCGAAGTGATCTGTTCCGACTACATTGATGAAAATATGGATACCTGTAGCATGGATCATAGGGAGAGATAATATAAGGACGAAGCTTGATTTTGCTGTTAGTTCGCTCGCCAAGAGAAGGAAGAAAGACGGCATTTTCGTCATCCATTATGATTCTTTCAGTCTCGTTAACAATGGTTTTGATCCCACATATTTTGCCTCTCCAAGTCAAATGCTTCCTCTCCGCCATCGCCATACTTCCTCAATCACTTCGCACACAACCCGGTTTTCCGTAATTTGTTTACTTTTAACACATGATTACCTGGAAACTTCACTTTCCAACCCAGTTTAAATTCAAAACCCGCAATCCAAACGAGTAGTTCCATGGCGGATACTTCTGTGAACTGATAATTTGTCCAAGCATACAACTCATTTGGGAGTGTGTTTCCCAGGCGGATATTTCAGTGAACTCCCTCGTAATGATTTTTTTTTCTTCCATCTAAATTCCACTCAATTCGTCCCAAATAAAATAAAATAAATAAATAAATAAATATTCGTTTGATCGTGGTCATGAAATCCTCTGTATTTTCAATGTCATTTATTTACTATTGATTTGAATCTTTAGTATCGTTTGATTATTATCTTCATTCATTGATATTTCCCTCTCATTTCTCATATAAATTAAGAAAATATAATTAATGTGATTGAAAATGTACAAATTAAGAATATATTTCGTAATATACCCTTTCGTTTATTTAATATTTCACCGTGAATATTATTTATTGTTTATTACCATGAGGTATTTTAGAAAATTAAAGAATTAAATAAATAAAGTTTAGTATAATTTAAGACGGATAAGGACATAAAGAGTATTAATTAATTGTTTCCTTTCAGTGTGTTGAACATTTTCATCTTTGTGAAAGTAGCGATCTAGTTATGTAGCTAGACTCTTTTTGTCATTCTTATTGTTTCCAAATTTTAGTCTTTTTTCCTTTATTATAGTTAAAATACTGGTCGGACCATTGAATGATCAAAATGATGAAATATTGGGGGAAAAGAAGGAATAAAAAGATAAACGCATTCACTGATAAAAGATTAAAGAATTCCACTCGCCTTTTTTTTTTTTTTTTTTTTGGGGCCAATCCGAGCATCTGTGTTCGATTCTCACAAACCGGATTCATCGGACCTTGAGTTCCCATTGCTTCCCCTGCACCCATGAATTTTCTTGTTAGCATTACAATTTCATGACATGAAGCAATTTTCAAGGAAAAGAAAAGGCACCATTCTGTAGACTCAGTGTTGAGGGATCTACAATCCATGACTTCCCTACTTATTTGAGGTGCCTCGCCCTCCGGAAGCACTCTTGCGGTCGCACCTCGTGACGAAGGCTGCTGAATTAGTGTTAATACTATATATGGACACAAAATTTGACACACAAGACGAGAGTTATAAATAAAGAGAATGAACAGAACAGACCTCGCTTTCACACAATCTAGTACTAGTACTGCCGCTCAGTGCACTCTGCGAGCTAGTTTCACCGGGCATTGCAAACTCCGATCCCAACCGACATTGACAGGGGTGTCCAACTACACGTCGCCATAGGATCGGAACAAATTCCTCCTAGTTCACCCATAGGAGGCAACCCAGAGGTGCTACAAGCTGAGGTCGACGGACAATTGAAAGGAGCCGTCATGCCAGTACCGTACATTCTCATCCCATACCCCGGCATTCCAAATCCCGGCCACGGCCCCAAGGGCATATACGGCAAAAGCCCGGGAATTTGCTTTCCTTGATGTCCTTCCGATTGTACCATGAATGGAGATTGGAACATTGTCAAACCTTCTCCCATAGACATCATCTAATGTTCTTCACCGAATGCAAAATTGAATAATGTATCCCGTTACATTGATTAGCATCAGTCAAGAAAGTAAGAAGAAGAGGGAGAATTTTTCTATCTGAAATCATAGAAAATTTGAGAAAAAAGATAAATGTTTACCTGAATTTGACTTTGTAAGCTTTTACCTGTATTTTATGGCATCATCTAGTGTTGATGCTTTGTCTTTCTGAAATAGAGATTTGAATATAAAGATCCTCGAAAGCAGAGACCATATACACATGAATGAAAACAAAGAGTGTGCGTGCGAATAACCTTTCTACAATTCGGAACTAGCTCTTGAAGTGATTCCATTTTGTCCTTCACTCTTTGTCTACGTAACTGTTGGCACAACATAAAATTTATACATCACCGTGAAACACTTATTTTTATCTTAAAAGGTCAACTCAAGATTAATCCTTATAGAGTCTATTACTTAAGGTAATCTTTGATTTTTAATTTTAAAACCAACACAGTATCTTCATGGCTCATTTCTACATTTTTTTTTTTTTTTTGCAACCTGGCTTACTTCTACGTAGTTGATAAGCAAACAAATATATCATGTTATTAAAAAAAAAAAAACTGTAGAACCACTTCAAAAATTGAGGAAATGATATAAAATTAAACGTATGACGCCATATTCATGATGTGTATCAAAACACGTCACACCAATCCCGCAGGCAAACATGACCACTGCCAAGTGATATAACGTGTCTAAATACACATCACGCAAGCGTTTGACACTAGACATGTAACTTTTTATCATTTCCCAAAAGAACTAACCCTTTCTTTAAGGTTATGCAGTTGAGCAGGACGTGTTCGCTTTTGCTTTTTGCAACCCTCAACACTTGTCTTGGAATCCCCCTTGTTCTCTTCCTGCACCAATAAACAAAAAGAGAAAAACATTGCCGTTAGTTAATGCCATTCAAGAAAATAGCACTCCATATAAAAAAAGATTCATGCAGTCGACTCTTTAAACTTTTTAGAAACCTCAGCAGACTCTTCCTTGGCCGGAATTTTCTTGACGGAGGGAATCAAAGCGACCGATCTTCCGTTCCCACTTCCCTCTGCGGGAGTCTCCGAAGTCTCAAAAGTCGGCAGCACGTCGTAGATATCAAAAGAAGTTGGTGTAGTATGAAGCCACAAACTCAGCTCAGTAAAGCCCTGTCCAGTTTCCGGAAACAGAGAATTGATATTCTCATAAATTGCAGCCGGACCCTGATTTTCTTCTTCATTGATCTCTTCTTCTGCTGGTGCGATATCGAACTCCTTTTCTTGTTCTTCATCGTTAGTGCTCATTCTTTTATGGATGGGCAAAAAAAATTTAAAAAAAAAAAGGCAAGTTTAAAAAGTATATATAATATATTATATGGGAAAGAAACAGAGTGATACATAGAATTGCATGTCAGAAAATAGAATTTAATTATTTAACAGAAAAATAATTAATCATAAGATATTCGATGGATTCATTTAAGATTGAGCAGAGGAGAGGAGGCGGTTAAAAAAACAATGAGTAGCTGCTTTTTTCATGCAGACGTGTATAGACATCCTTCGACCAAGTCTCTGTCCATTTGGGCTGCAGAAGTGGCTTCTCTTACGTTAGACGCGTCGGATCCTGCCTTAAAATTAAAATCAAGCTGTAAAAATGGATTAAATACTGTTCGCTTCGTCACAGAGTAGCTAATTTCTTTTTAAAGTATAATTGAAATATTAGTATTCTTTTTTTTGGTACAAGAGGGGATGGAGGGAGGGGGATTTTGGGGACTCGAACACGGGTACTCTCAGTAAGTGATAAAACCCTTAATCACGTTAGCTACCTCTCGGTCCTTAAAATATTAATATTCTTTTATATCTCTATCTAATTAGTAAGTTTTAAGTGTTAAATATCTGATGCTCTAACGTCAGTGTGTTTGATTGTATATATTTTCCATAAAAATGTCAATTTTCTATATAAATTCTAACTATAGCGCATTTGATTAACAAGTGGAAATGAAATTTAAATTCCATAGTACAATCTTATTAAGCATAATTTTTTCTATTTTCTCTAGAAATCAATTCACACCTCCCTGTAAGTAAAATGTTTTACATAAAAGTTGGAAAATATTTTCTTTTACATCATTTTGTATCAAACACATTCTATTGAATTTTTTATACTCCTTGTGAAATTAGAAATAGACTTATTTTTGTGAGACATAGGAAGTATTGAGAAACAACTTGTTAGTTGACATTTGGTAATGTATCAACCTGTTGATGTGTCGTGAAAAAAAAAAAAGACTTGACCATACGACAACATAGTTTTATTTTTATTAATTAATTGTTTAATACAACAATGTGCCAGTTGATTGGTACGAATATTTTGTGATTAAGTTTCACTAATAATTTTTCTATGGAACATTAGACACTATTTATAGAGTTTAAATTGTGAGATGGCAAGTGTCTATTAGACACATTGAAAGATAATGACCACACTATCCTCCAATGTGTTCAATGAACACTTGTCACATCACAATTTAGACGTCATAAATGGACAACATAGAAGAACTGACAGTACATAGGATCATTAAAGTACCAATGTAACATTTTTTGCAACCAGCACCAATGTAACATTGAATTATTCTTTTATATATTGAGATTATTATTATTTAATATAATTATGACCTTACCTGACCCAACTCGCGAATAATTTTACTTATTGCCTGGAGATCTGCAAAGAATCGGGTCGATGGGGGCAACATTTTGCCCCGTTTATATTTTTTATTATTTTTTCATTTCCTGTCAAAAAATATATATTTTTTCATTTATTTTTAAATTTTTTAAATATTTTTACCTATTTTAAAATAATTTTTAATCAGGGTGAGTTCGAGCCGGGTCAATCCCAACCTGTGATTCAATCCGACCCGACCTGCTAAGCTACCGGGCATTTTTTCCCCTTCAGCTTAGGGCCCTACAAGTTTCTATTCGGATCGGACCAAATTACCACCTCTATCCGCCCGTTTTATCCCATAATTGTGTTTCCTTTTTTAAGTTTACTTTTTGGAATTATTTCTATGTAAAAAATTGTCGCCTAGTTATTTCATTCTCGTACAACTTTTTGTCCCTTCAACAATCCTATCTAACAATCTGGCTATGACAACTCTAGAAGGTGGTGCTTGAAAATTTTCATCCTAAATAGTGCCACTAGCTTGTTGCCAATCTTTTAAGTTACAAAAATTATAAGTAAATCATTTCCCACCCGTGTATGGTAATTATTAAACATTTTTATAGCGCCTATGTAACACTACCACATCAACAGGAGCATTATCTCCCCCACAGTTTTCGTTTGTTTCAATGAAAATAGCCGCAGAAGAGAGACTCATAAGATTATAAGTGCATATGGAAAAAAAGTCCTATCCTGACCTAATCTCAGCACCTATTTAGTAGTTGTTTGATTCTCATTATTGACATTAATTTATAATGAAAAATTATAATAAGATGAAATAAGTAGTGTAGATTAAATAAAAGTTTAAAATTTGTGATTATAAATAAACAGTTATCAAATCAGTAGTCAAATAAGTAGTAGGTGAAATTATAAAGAGAGTTGATAAAGAGCATCAAACAAGCTTAGACTCCAGAATTTGTTGCATTACTTCTTTCATTTTTATCCTGACCAATCTTGTTTCAATAGATAACAATAAAATACGAAATTCGCCACCAGAATTTCCAAAATCGAGAGACTTCTCAAGTAATAAAGTTGTTATAATACTGGAACTAGTTCGATAAAAACTGATCAACTAATCAGCAGAAAATAAGTTCCTGTGAATGTATCAACTCTCTGGCACAAAAATGCTTCTAGGTAGCTTTCACTCGGAATTGAACCCATTTTCAGTGCCCTGTTTCCTTTCTGCTCCTTGTTAAAGGGGAAGGCAGAGAAAGAAGAGCAACGCGTAGCCACCCAGGGCAAGGCAAGAAATGGCGTATTCTTTGCAGCATTGAGCCACTTCTCAATATTCACCAGACAAGGACTTAACCGGTACCCGCAAAATGAAAACAAAGTTCAGTAACTCTATTCTTCAGAAAAAGTTACTGGACAAGAGAGCTTCATGTATAGCAGCAATACTGCGGCTTCATGCTTTGTTAGCATCAGCTCCTTCCCAGATTCATAATTCATCGTGTGCAATCGAAGATATTCATATCTAGGGAGCCAAAGAAAGAATAGACACACACTTGAAGTTACATTAGCACAAGATGGCTTATGGAAATATTTTACAGATATAGAAGCAGTTACCAAGAAGCATTTTAATACTGCACAAAGCTTCATACCCTCCTACTGATAATTTACCAAATATATCAAAACTAAGGAAATTCTACTACAGTGTAAACATGAACATAATTATGCTAGTGGCTTATATCTACATAATCCAAATCAATGCAGATTCACAGTGAAGGGGCAAAATTAAATCTCTCCATGTTTGGAAATAATATGATTTCAATGTGATAAATGCACCTGTGACCTGTTCTAATTCAGAACCTGACAAAAAAGAACTCCCATCATTTTAGTAGGATAACATACCAACCAACTGACATAATAACCACATGCCTCCCCAATTACCACATGTTCTTCCCGTGTTGTTCCATGTCAATTGGTTGGCATGTTATCCTACCAACATGCTAGTAGCAGAGCGGGACTGCAGAACCTGAAATTTGTCAACGTCATAAACTTTCATTGCCAGCAAGGCAGCAACACAATCATCTTTGAACCATCTTCAGAAACAAAACCAAGTTAATATATAAAAACTGCAGCAAAGAACCTAATGAAACATTCATGCCTTAAACAAGAATACCAAATGCAAATTCCTTGCATATCAAAATGCATCTATAACAAATCTTCTGTTCAACTATACTTCTTCATCCGGAAGAAGTTGAAAGACCCAGGTGGGCCTCAAATTAAATAAAACATTTATATGAATTAAATAATGATACCATGGACTGTATTGCCCAGTAGTTTATGCCGAGAGAGGGGGCAAACCCTGGCATCATCTTTAAGCCTTTGAAAGCAAATGATAATAGTCTGTGGCCCTGGAAATGCAGGGAATTGCAGATTGATTAATAAGATACTCAACGCAACTTTTAACTGCTGCCAAAAGTGTATGGAAGAAATCAAACCCACATTAGTTTCTGAACACAAATATCTTGACAAGGAATTATATATGGAACCTATGGAACCTGCAAATGGCATACTTGACAATGCTTTTTACCTCAAAGAAATAGCTTTGATGCAATAACAAGAAACTAAAAATCCTTCTATAATAGAAATTAGAAAACACATAACAGCTAATAACCCATATACATTCATTTCTTGAAGAATTGTCTACACAAATTGCTTGACAAGGAATTATATAGATCCCGTAGTTGCAGAACATTAACTCTATAGAGAAATTACATATGAAAGCAGAAGATACATGGGAAAAATAGGTCATCTTTTTATTACAATGTCGAACCAGAAAAACAACTAAATCCTACTATAAACATAAAAGAAATATAAAGGTTTTGAACTATTATTTAGCATGAGTGCTAGTTCTAGCAGAAATCAGGCACTTCAGCTCTGCCAAATGTTCATCATTTGAAATATGGAGCATAATACGAAGATTTGTCAACATTGCTTCTTGTTCCCAACTTAAGGGACCAGAAGCATATAATGCTTCCAAAGTGCAGCGGTAAGCATGCAACTCTAAGCAATGGATACTGGCTTCTACTTCCTCTTTTGGAGGAAGCAGACTATTTTTTACCTTAACTGGATCACAAGAAGATTCTGCATCACTACAAAGGGAATCTGACATTTGGTGCGGGAGTGGTATATAAGGCCTAGGACAGCTATGTAGATTCTGTTCATTAACACTACAACTACCAACAGAACAGGCATCACTGTCAAAGTCATAAGATTCTAAGCTTCTAACTCCAGAACAGCCAATAAGATTATTTTGTTCAGCTGTCTCCATTTGATTAGATTTGTTTAGACTATTTTTAAAGGAAGCATGCA
>CAVNYN010289299.1:30812-99672 GCA_963692815.1 Nyctanthes arbor-tristis | reverse complement strand
AACTAAACAAAGTAGGCCATAATTTGTTACGGATGAAACAGGAATATTGAACTATTTTTATGGAATTGAGAGATTAATATTTTGTGATACTTAATAATTTAGAGTTATCATGATCAATTGTGACCCATATTATATTAATTGGCTTTTGTCAGAGATTGGAAAAATAGATGAGTGCCAAAGTCATAACTTAGTTGCATCTCTAAAAAGACGATTAAGAAAGCGCGTCTCGAAATAACGTATTTACTGTTTACTACAGTTGTTCCATAAGGCAACTCAAACAACCCCCTAACTTTTTTTTGGTGGGGGGGGGGGGACGGGGGTTATTCGGTAATATTCTACCTTCCTTAGTTAGCTGATTCTTGGTTATTGTCTTGGAGGAAAAAGCGGTCCCTAATGTGATTCGCTTCCTTTTATATAAGCCAATTAGTTAGTTATACTCTAAGACTATCCTAAATATGGTACGTTAAACCAATCAACGACCCACATATAGGATTTTAAGCCCCACTTTAATAATAAATTAGAGCTTTTAAATCGGTGTGAGTTATTGATTGGTGCATGAAAGTAAAGTATGATACTCTTAAAGTACCAAATTTTGTTCGGTTGGGATCTTCTTCTTTTCTCTTTCTTACCACCGTGATTACCTTTTTTCTCTTACATAGTGTTGCTTGTTTCTTGGGGAGATCAATTGAATAAAGGGGTGTTTGTTGGTTTGGGTTGTTCTTGCTAAATTGGTGCCAATCTTGTTGCTTTGGTTGTGATTTGTGAGGCATAAAAGGGTAGTTATTTGTTTTTGAATAATTTTAAGGAGGCATATTTATATAACATAAATAACTGATATGGATTAGTTGGCAATCCTTGATTGATTGTTTTATAGCAAGTGGTGGATTTGCCTATCGACAAACCTCCAATACATGATAGCCAATGTCACTTATGTGTTTCCCTAAAATTATTGTTTATTTTTACTATTGTGTTTAGAAGTGGAGTTGGTCGTGGGCATAAAATACGAATGGTTGGCACTATACTATTTCTAATATTTAAATCATGGAAGTTATCATAGATAGATCAAATTGCAGGAGAGAGGAATTATGCTAAATGAAACTACAAAATATAACTTCTTCAATTATTCTAGTATCTTTGGGTTTTGATGGTGATCAATTGGGTTTCATTTGACTTATGCACTGGGCTGTTGTGACCTTAGGTTGAAAGCTCAAGCCCATAGAAAAGTAGCACTAGACTTGTGTAAATTTAAAGAAAAATTCTAAGATGATTGACAAATGCACTAAAATTCTGATCTCAATGTTCAACTGTTATTGCATCCTACCAAAGATAGAAGGATCAAAATCCCTTTTTCCATCCTTCAAGCATGCCTAAATTAATGTCCTCTTCCGCTACGACCCAAAAAAAAAAAAAAAGTTATGATGCCATCATAACTGCATCCCATTCTCGTTACGTTCCATCTTCTTTAGGTTTCTTTGTGGGAATTTTTCACGACAGTAGTGTGCTCATCAGAGAGTCGTGAAGCCCAAGTAGATGCTTTCTCAATTGAGAGTAAGCTCTCGATATGGCAGTGAGCTCTAGTCGTCATCAGTTTCGCGTGATTATTTTCTATTTTAACCTTTTCGGTTTTCTGTGGTTTCCAGGTCATATAAGAATATTAGTTCACCTGGAAATCCTACGATTGTTTGTGTTCCATTAATGGACGTAGCAAAATTATCAAGTCTAACATCAAGTTGGAATGTAAGTTTCTGACTCCGAGATTCCTTCCCTACACTGTCATTATCCATTGTCCATACTTAATACAATGTCCAGGAATGTACTGAAGCACACAAAGCAAAACTTTCCTTCCAGTTGATACAAAACAAAGAAGAACTCATGACAGGAAAGTAAAGAGTTGGTGAATCTCGGAGAAGTCTTGGAAATAACTCAAGCTTCACATCCAAGGATGCTATAACAAGTTTAACCCTCGTTGTCAACTAATAGTTGACTATCCAATAACCCCCCCCCCCCAATTATCAAATTATAAAAGAAAGGATACATGAGCTGAAATTTGGTATCATCAACCATATACTCCATGTCTGTAAATTGGAGGACCAGAAATCAACCCAGTTTCCTACATATGGTGCAGAGTAAAAACAGAGCCTAACTACCTTGTAATCGCTGGTAGCAGAGTCCCAACCAAAACCGACAGAAGTATAAGTTGGATAATTAAGTATTGGTGTAACTTCTTTCACGAATTTGGTGGGCGGGTTCCATATTCTAATCCGTGTAGAAACCAAGGAATTTATACAGACCAAGCCATTGATTGAGCCTGCACAAAAAAAAAAAGTCCCCGACATTACCAAAGGCCTGATAAGTCACTGCACGTCTCAGCTGGAGTGCCGATGGAAACACACTTTTAAGTGGTTACACTGATGGTACCATTAAAGTTTGGAGGGTCGACCCAGTTAGATAATCTCTCTTTTTTGCTGGTTCATTCTCTTGTTTCAATATTTCACGATACTAATATTAGCATAAAAAGTCATATTTAGATTGTCTAGAGAAAGTCACATATAGCCAAAGAGTCACATACATGAAATTAATTAAAAAGTCACATTGCCTAAAGTTGTACAAAAATAAGAATCTCAATCATTCATTATTTTTTCCAAAAAAAAAAAAAAAGAAAGAAAATCCTAATGAAATGGTGGGACATATTTTCACGCACTAGCAATTGAGTCCGGCTACAAAACTAGATAAGGCTCTTTTTAAGGAGTCTTACCGCTCACATGGCACGAATCTAACAAAAACAGTCCAACATTTTGTGGGGCTATTTTTGCTAGATTCATGCCACCTTAAGGTAAGGCTCCTTTTTAAGGAGCCTTATCTATCGTTTCAAAAAATTTCACTAGCAATTGGTTTAACTATTTATTTATATTTATCAAAAGGAAATATGCTATGATGGAGCGGATTGCATCTCTTTGTCATGGATTTGAGGCATTTAAGATTGAAGTCGTTCACCATATTGCTAATCATGTTGCCCATCTATTAGCGAGGCAAGCTTTGGATTGTAATTTGAATTCTTGTTGGGCGCTTTCCCCACTAACTTTCATTGTAAACGCTTTGCTCCATGATGGGATGAATTAATGAAATTTCCAAGTTTGGTTGCAAAAAAAAAAAATGGAAAAAATAATCTTTTACTATTTATTATTATACGATACTGGATTTTAGGAAAATTGTTTTGATCAATTTCTTTTTAATCACTTTCAAATTGTTTTTTCCCATGTAACGCACGGGTGCAATACTACTAACTCTATTAGGATGAAGTATTCTTCAAAAAGGAAAAGAATTATGATAAAGAAAGTAAATAAGGATAGCAACCAAAAAGACCAAATATTGCCTGTTCTAAATATATCTCCACTTTTCCTATATGATTTTTTTTTTTTTTTTTGTTGGTGGGGGGGGGGGGACGTCCACTTTTCCTTTTTAATAATTCCCCAAATATATCATAGTCTCTTGTCATATCATATATTAAATTAAAATATCTAATTATGAATTTTGTTCATTAAATAGGGACAAATTAAGAAGACTTGTGAAAGGAGACGCAAGAATAGAATTCAGTAAATTAAAGATGAGGACGGGATCATTTGCAACGACGAAGAGAGTATTCAAAGGGTGGGAAAGAGTTATTATGAGAGGCTTTTTGATGAGTAGGAGGCTAGTCCAGACGAAATGCTCAATTGTGTGGAAAGAAGGGCGAGAGATGAGGACAACGACTTTTTGTTACTGCCATTTACTCGAGAAGAGTTCAAACAAACTATCGATCAAATGCATCCGGATAAATCTCCCAGACCGAATGGTATTAATGTTGCATTCTACCAACAGGCCTGGCCCTTTATTGGAGATCAAATTGTCCATCAATGCTCCAATTGGTTAAGTAGTAAGAACTTTCCTTTGTCTAGTAACAATACCACTATTGTATTGATCTCCAAAAGCGACAACCCCACTTCTATGAAAGAGTTTCGGCCTATCTCGTTATGTAATGTGCCATATATAAGATTATGGCAAAAGTGTTAGCGAACAGATTGAAGGTTTTATTGCCCAGGTTAATCTGAAAGTTCCAATCTGTTTTTATCCCTGGCCGAGCTATCACTGACAATGTTTTGGTGGCATTCGAAATTCTCCACTACATGAAGAGGAAGAAGAACGGGAGAAGGGGTGATGTGGCTATGAAGGTAGATATTAGTAAGGCATATGATCGAGTTAGCTGGAATTATTTTAATAATATTATGCTTCGTTTCGGATTTTCTCTTGAATAGATTCAGATTATTATGGAATGTGTAACATCAGCCCAGTATTCTGTTTTGGTTAATGGCGTAGATGTGGGTCCTATCAATCCTAAGGGGGGATTAAGGCAAGGTGATCTGTTATCTCCATATCTTTTTATTTTATGTAAAGAGGGGTTGTCTGCTATGTTCCAGCAAGCTGAGAATAATGGTAAGATTCATGGGTGTCGTATTGCTAGAAGGGCGCCGAGTGTTAACTACCTATTATTTGCGGATAACAGTTTTTTCTTCTTCAGAGCTCCAGAGAGAGAATCGGCTGAGACAGAGAATATTTTGAGTAGATATGAGGTGGCATCCGGACAAGCAGTTAACTATGAGAAATTTGGCATCTTCATGAGTCCTAATGTTAACTCATATATGAAGGGCCGAATTACCTGTATTCTGGGAGTTGAATCCAACCTCAATACGGGGAAGTATTTGGGGCTACCCTCTTTAGTGGGAAGGGAAAAAAAAAGAGGTATTTGATTATCTTCGAGATAGAATTTGGAAGCGGACACAAGGCTGGTCCGGGAAGATGCTTTCTAGAGCTGGGAGAAGTATTTCGATAAAATCTTTTGCTCAAGCGGTCCCAAACTACTATATGTCTATCTTCTTGCTCCCTTCTTCCTTATGTGAGGAAATGCAAACGACTATGAACTCTTTCTAGTGGGGGAAAAGTGTGGACAGTAAGAGAAGCCTTAATTGGATGCGATGGGATAAGTTGTGAGAAAGGCAAGAGAATGGAGGATTGGGTTTTCGTAACTTGAAGGCGTTTAACCTAGCCATGCTAGCTAAACAAGGATGGAGGCGGCTTAACAAACCTGAAGCACTTGTTACCAAAATACTCAAGACTCGATACTTCCCTAATAGTGACTTCCTTTCATTGCAAGTTGGTTTTAATCCTAGCTTTACATGGCGAAGCATTTGGGCATCTAGAGAGGTCCTAAAGGAGGGTTGTCGATGAATGGTTGGAGATGGAAATAGCATCCGGGTTTGGAGCGATCCCTGGCTCCTAGAGAACCATCCTTTCACGGTTGAAACATTGATAGAGGATGATTTGGACTACATGAAAGTTAGTAACCTGTTTAAATCCGACAGAAGAGAGTGGGATATGGATACAATTCGAGCTTTCTTTACTACCAAAGATGTTGAAGAAATAAGCAAGATCCCCCTTAGCATCTCCAATACTCCGGATAGATTGATTTGGCAATTTAGCCGTACAGCTTGTCAAATCCGGTTATAGGGCAGCAATGGAGGACAAAAATGAAGCAGAATCTTTTCGTTTTGTTGGACTGTGGAGTAGACTTTGGCAGCTTAGAATTCCCCAAAAAATGAAGTTCTTTGTTTGGCGAGCCTGTCGAGATGTTCTGCCAACACAGGAGAGACTTGTTCAAATAGGGTTGGCAATTCAAACTGAATGTGTTTATTGTGATGATTAGGTAGAGAGTTGTGTAAGCAGTTTCGTGGAGTGTCCATTTGCTCGAAATTGCTGGAACACTGCTAATTTTCAGCTGGTCTACACTGGGTTTCCTTGCATTAGAGAGTGGTTCTTCCATCATTTGGTAAATGGTAGGCAGTAAGAAATTGAGCAAGTTTGTGCGGTTGCTTGGGCTTTATGGAGACATATAAATAATAAACAATGGAAGGGGCAAAATTCTCATCCAAGCGTGGTGGTCACCCTCAGACTAAACCTCCCAAACGATTGGAAGGCAGTACGACAGCATGAAGGGAGGCAGAAATCCAGCAACACAGAGACATCACGTTGGTGCAAAACCCCACAGGCCGGTGGAAATGAAATATAGATGCTTCTTTTTTTTTTTTTTAATGAAGATGATTGGGTGGGACTTGGTATGGTGTTACGCGATGATATGGGAGAATTTAAATGGGGACGGGTACAACATTTGAAGGCCCGATTTCACATCAAAGAAGCAGAGGGATTGGGCTTGCGAGAAAGATTGTGTTGGCTATTGTCAATGTGGATATTGAACGTGATTATTGAGCTTGATTCTAAGGTGGTTGATGATGCCCTTAACAGGCAAGAGGACAACTCCGAGTTTGGGCTCCTCATCAAGGATTGTATAGACCTCTTGCGACTTGCCACTAATTACACGGTTCACCATATAAGACGGCGAGCAAATAGAGTGGCACATTCCCTTGCTCGTCATGCTCGATGTTTTAATAGACCTTGTATTGTAAATTGCCCCCTGGTTGTCCCCTATTCTTGCTTCAGATGCTACTTTGGTTTATGCTAATGAAAATTAAGCTTTTTTCCTTAAAAAACACTCTCCAAGACAAATACTTCTAGTTAATTTCTCTATAAACGTATTAAGAAATTCACCTCTATCTCTCTATATATGCGGCATATACTTCTAGCGATTTTCTCTATAAATGTTTCAAAATATTCACCTTTATCTCTCTATAGATGCAGCTGGGGGTCAGGTGCTGCTAATACAAGATTCAATAATCTACACATAGAGACTTCACACTTTGATCAATTCTGATTACGAGCTTACTTCAACTTGATAGTTTTATCACTTTGAAATCCCACCAAAGCCCTTCCATTAAATTCCTACAAATTTACAAAAAACATTATTACATTTACCAACATAATAATAATGTACTCAATATAAAAATAAAATACAGACTTTAAAATTACCTCTTAGAAGGGAAATGTACTCTGAGGAAAATTGAACTTGATGAATGCATAGCCCTTGTTATACCTCATCCTCTATAAATTCAAATTTGAAAATTTCATAACACAATTAACAAAAGAAAAAAATTAGCAAAAAAATACTAAATAACCACTAGTGATTACCTCTTTATTATCAATCGGCATTACTATGTCACAATAACAACCAAAATGGTGCACATCAATGAAATTATGCAATTGTGGCAGAGAATAGCTGAGAACGTAAAAATAAGAAAAAAAAATATTTAGAAACTAAAAAGCCTAGCAAATACTCAACTTAGGTTCAAAAGATTAAAGTAAACTAAGCAATAAAAATGAACACGTACTTGTTTGGTATGTTACATATCATAATTTTTGTTCTGCGATCCTCCCCATTTAAAACTCTAACAATGTCAAATTTCATCCGTGGATCCACAAGAACAGGAACAGGATCAATCTGAACAACAACTTCATGCCCATTAACCATTTTTCCATTTGCCGGGAAAGCTGCCTTTGCAACATCACCTTTTTCGAGAAACTCAATCAACTTTTGGGTGCGATCATAATAAAGCTCTATTATTTGGAAAAATAAAGATTAGAATTTAAAACTTTTTTATGAATAATTTGAAGAAAAACATAAATAAAAGAATAAATTACCTGCCAAATATGACCATTTTCCTGAAACAACGCATACCAATATGATATCGGGACAGTGACATTTGAAGCCCTCACAGTCTCATTGGAAAACACATCATCAAACTAACAAAGAAGTAGAAACAAATGGATGTTATAACAATAAAAACATAACTAAATCTGTGTGTGTTGGGAATATTACCTTTCCACAAGAGTATGCCATAAGGATTATCGTGCAATTCAATCATAGCATTTTGAGTGTCAGTGGTATTATAGCAGCAAATCCCTAAGTACGAAATAGATTCTCGTTGTACAACGAAAACTGCTCTTCCATGCCCAATATTCTAGAAAGAAATATAAAATGATTATTAGATTAGCCAAAACAATAAGAAATAGAAAATAAATAAACAAACAATAACATACAAAATACGTCAAACATTTTAATCACTAAAGTTGTTTCATTGTCTGCCACATCTTGATGACCAGCAGTTTTAGTGATCAAACATTTCTTCGATGATGGTAGAAATTGTAATAATGCTCTTTTTGCTAAAAACAAATTCAATATCAACAAAATTAGCATTCTAAAAAACACAATAAATTTTTAGAAATATTATCAAGTGTAGAAATCGAGCAAAGACAACAAAAAAACATAAACATAGAATCAAACAATATAATGTAAATTAGGGAATTATTTGTAAATTATAATTGAATAAGAAATAGAAATACTTACATTATAGTTCTGGAAAAATATGGCCTTGACAAAACAAAATAGTATAAAAGTTTTATGTAAAGAAAATTTTCTTATTCATACCTGACCAATATGTAATGCTTGCCCTTGAATTACATTCTAGTTGCTAAAAACATGCATGGGCTTAAGGAACCTAATTCAAGAAAGTTATACACAGAAAAAAAAAATAGTATTAATGTTTGTGCAAAGTCATATTTGACCAATATGTGTCAGAGATGGAAATCCTTGCCCTAGAAATGCATTCTTTTTTTTTTTTTAAAGAAATTTTCATTCATATCATTATCACAAAGAGGTCCCCCTCACCTATGGAGAGATGAAAAAGGGTAAACAATTCGTCCAGTGATAATTACAAGTATAAGTAGAAGCAAAGGAAACTAGAATATGGGCTATACTAATCTTATCCCTAGGAATTTGACGGCACGTATCATATCCACTCCCAACAAGCAAGTCTCGAACTTCTATAATAAGTGGAGCATATGGGGCAAAATATTTTTCTTTACACAGACACCCCACAACTTGCAATGCATCCGTCTCCACACCAGCCACCTCTAAACCTCATTCACAAGCCAATTCCAAACCCTTCTTGATCCCCCACGCCTCAACCATCAAGGAATCAGTAATATCCCTTTTATGGCATGCAAAGGCTCCAAAGATCACTACTTCCTCATTCCTAATAATTCCTCCAAAGCCCATCTCACCCCTCTGCCTCCTTAATTGCCACATCCGTAGCTAATATAAGGCCTTGAGATCGCATGTTCTATTCCTCTACATGTTCGGCTGTCTCACCTCCAAATGCTCGTCCAACAGCACCTCATGAGAGTGGACTCGTTGATACTATTCCAGTTGAATAAAGAGAGAGTCTCGCGCATACCTTGACATCATTGATAGTCCATGCTTTAATTGGTTGCGCGACTTCCAGATTAGCCATGCTGCCATGCAAATGACTTCCAAAGTTCGCATTTAGACCTCCTTCTGTACGCTGCAGATGTAATCCCCAAAGTCCAATTCATTCCCAAATTGTACGGCAGCCCTCATATGCTCCCAACAGCCGAGTTCCTTCCATAGATTTGTAGCCCAATCTCATTGTACAAACACATGCAAATCAGTCTCATATGCATTACATTGGGGGCACTTTAAAACTGTATCAACTTTCCTTCGTGCTAGATTGGGGTTTGTTGGTATAGCTCCCTTCATAAGTCACCACATAAAGTGCTTAACTCAGGACACCACTTTTAAGTGCCATAACTTGCTCCAATCCCAATTAGCTGGGCTGCTTCGGCTCTCCTCATCCAGTTGGGCAGTGTTCATCATAAGGTGGTACCCACTCTTCACCACATAGGCCCCCTATCTTTTGTGTAGTCCCATGTGAGTAGATCATCTTGGTTTCTCCTAATTGGCATTGATATAATTCTTTGGTGATCCACCTACCAGAAAGTATTTTCCACAACCGACATCTTCCACTCACCCTGCTCCGTAATTAGTTCATTGACCATATTAATTCCTTCCACTCTTACCGTCTATGGCCTCAATGGCGGCCCTTGTGGGAGCCAATTATCCTCGTTCCCGACTCTCCATCTCCAATAATTTTTTTCCCTCACATGAGACTCTACCATATATATGAACTCCTATTTTTCCTTGCTGTATAGAGGATATTTGTGGCTGTATGGTATTTGTCCTTCCATATTCTCCCTGCCAGTGAGTCCCGATTGTGGAATAACCATCATACTTGTTTAGCAATTAAACTTTGATTGAAGATGTACATATCCTAGAAGACCATACCTCATTCCTTCTTTAACTTACGTGCTAGCTCCCTACTCACCCAAGCCATCTTCTTCTCTCTTTCTCTGATTCACTCCCCACCAAAAATTTGAGATAATATTTCTTATTTCACTGCATAAGTTTTGAGGAATCGAAAGAGACTCATGATATAGGTAGGAATTGCATGCAACACCTCCTTAACCGTCACTTCTCTCCCAGCACTAGAAAAATATCCCCTCTTCCAATTTTGGATCCGATCTCAGATTCTTTCCTTCAATCCTACAAAGGTTGCTTCTTATTGTTCCCAACAACTGAAGGTAGCCCCAAGTAACGGTCATGTTGGCGAAGAATATCCAACCCCAACAGGTCTATAACCAGCCTCTTTTCGTGACTAACATTTGGCGTAAATGTAATTGAGGTCTTCTCTATATTGACTTGTTGGCCTGAAACTCGCCCATAGATATCCATGATATTCAGAATGGATGTGACATCTTAGGAATTTGTCCAAACAAATAAGATTGGGTCGTCAGCAAATAAAAGATGACTTACCATTGGCCCCGATCGAGTACATTTCATTCCTCAAAGTACATCATGCGTCTTAGCGTTTGAAATTAGAAAAGAGAAGTCCTCTACACACATGATAAATAGGTATGGCGACAGAGGGCATCTTTGCCCTAACCTGCGTGATGGCTGAACGGATCCTTGATAATGGCCATTAAATGTGAAAGTATGCTCCAAGATTGATATGCAATCATGAATGTTCCAAGATTGATATGCTCCAAGATTGATATGCAATCATGAATGTTCTGTATCCATTTTGCTGGAAACCCCATTCGCCTTATAACTGCCGTCACAAAGCACCACTCAACTCGTCATAAGCCTTGCTCATGTCAAGTTTGAGAGTAAGAAATCCTTTGTTACTATTATTTCGCTTGCCCATTGAATGGAGCACTCTGAACACTGCAAATGCATTGTCCGTGATCATTTGGCCAGGGACAAAAGCACTTTGATTGCATGAAAACAAGGATTTAATAGTGAAAACATGGGCTTGAGGAACCTTAATCAAGAATTTCAAAATAATATAAATGTAAAAATTACATGAATAAACAAAAATTTAAGAGCAAATTCTTATTTATACCTGACCAATATGTGATGCTTGCCCTTGAAAACATGGGCTTAAAGAACCTAATTCAAGAAAGTTATGCACAAAAAAAAAAATAAAATAAAATAAAATAAAGAGCTGTATTAAAGTTTATGCAAAGAATTTCACATTCATACCTGACCAATATATGTCAGAGATGGAAATCCTTCCCCTCGAATTGCATTTAATTGCTGAAAAAATGGGCTTGAAGAACCTTAATCAAGAATTTGAAAATGATATGAACGTAAAAATTACATGAATAAATGAAAATTTAAGATGGAATATACTATTGTCCTGTTATGTACATGAGGCCTGTGAGAAGAAGTGGGAGATTCTTGAAATTTTCTTATTCGCTCCAGCAGCGGAGAAGGTTCTTGAGATTCTTGAAGATTTTCATCTTTCTCGTCAAAGAAGTCAAAAAAGTCATCTGATAATCTAGGATTGCCCTGATACAGAACAAACAAACAAACAAAAAATTAGGGTAAACTTTTAATTAGAAACGATAAGGACTTGTCTCATCATCATAATAGAACAAGAAACAGTGAGAAACATCATCATCATAATAGAACAAAAAATAGAAACAGATGGTAAACTTTTAATTAGAAAAGAATCAGGGACTTGTCGAACAATTAAAAGAATCAAGACTTGTCTTATCATTAACAAGAAACAGTGAGAAACATCATCATCATAATAGAACAAGAAACAGTGAGTGATAGAACAAGAAACAGTGAGAAACAGTAATTAAATAGTCAAGTATACTCGTACCTAAGAAAATTGCATATTCTACATGGGATAACTCACTTGATGAAGTGCTTGCCCAGCATGTAAGTTCCCATGTTCTTGCACATTGTTTAGCTGTAAATTCCCATGTTCCTATTTTTGCACATTTTTTTGCCCAGCATGTAAGTTCTCATGTTGTTGCGGGTGTTGTTGCACATTCTCGTCACATCTGTGGAATATATATTCATTGGGAAAATTAGAGAAATTCTAATACACAACACAAGTAAACATATTATAAAAGTTAATTGACAAAAATTTGTTCAATTTCGGAATGAATTCGTGAGAAAACAAAAAAAAATGAACTGAAAGGACAATTGTGAACAAAGATATAGAATTTTTTTCACAAGATTAGAAAAGAGAATGATGGATATGTTTCAGAATGCTAATGAACATTTGAAATAGAGAATAACACGACGCTCTTCCGATCTGAAAGGAAAAAATTATTCAGAAAAAAAGAAAGAATAAGTGAATACCTTTTTTCAGAATGAGATAGAATGAATTCTGGGTTGAAACTTATAAATGAGAATTGTAATGAAGTAATTTGAAAATACTATTGCGAGAGAAATTAAACTTGGACAACAAGAAAAAAGAATTGCACATTAATCAAGAAATCAACGATTAGATTTTTAAAATCAATTCTCGGGTAGAGATTGAACAGTGCCATAGAACTCTTCCGTTCCCATCCATCCATCCATTACTCTGTTACAGTGAGAGAGCCTTTTGTTGTATGAGCTAACTGGATCTTAAGTTACATTACTCCACGTTGCGATGGTTTTGCATAGGTGGTAGCAAGAGTAGTCTGTGCTTCACGTGAGGTTTTACACGAGGCAATGAAGGGTATAATGTTTGGAGAAAGTGATCCAATTATGGCATTAAGTATAAGTGGATCCTGTTTGACCCATATAGAGTAATCAAGATTTGGTTGTTCATCTTTGCCATTCTTGATAGTGGGAGACGGGCACAACTTTGTTCCATCAATAAATCCAAGAAGATTGAATCCACAAGTAGAGTGTGGAATTGAATTTTCCAGGAAGGGGTATTTGTGCTATCTGTCTTGCAACGTTTTTCGAGATTAAAGGAGAAGGAAGCACATGTGTAGTATTTTTGTTAGAACCGTCAGCCATTACATGGATTGTTGCTCTGATACCATAAAAAAGTATGAATGTCAGAATGGTTTTGATAGAAAATGCACTGCATGCGATTCATTTATAGAGTACAATATATATATATATATATATAATGGTTTACAAGAGTTCTAAGTCTATACAAGATAATGATGATGTTTAACATACAACAATGAGAATCCTTATCTAGACTAGGAGTTATCTGTACACATGCAATTTACAAAAAGATTATTGTGAAATATTATTATCTCTATTACCTCTAATGCGTTCTTCCCACCTTATTAAATTCCAATACACCAACCCTCCGCTCGGCTGTCAGATATATGTTTCATGTTTTTTTCTATTTTCTTTTTTAAAGAAAAATGGTACTCCAACTCTAGCTTGAAGCTTGTAAGGGAGAAATGAAGACATGAGTAGGTGATAAATAATGAGATTAGTTGCTATTACATGTAGGTGATGTTAAAGGTGGGAGGTCGAGCTGTGGCGGAGCCAGGAAGAGCAGAGAGGTGGCGGAAGTGAGAAGAAAAGGATTTCAGTGACTAAGGGGAATTTATTTATAGCCTCATCATAACTTAAAGAAGCCTCAGGCCCAATAAAAATTGAAGTCCAACAAAAATAGGTCCGCGAGGTTCACAATAATGTTCAAAATAGTCACTATAACATTTTAACTTTATCTTCTTGTTAAGTTGTATGGACCACAGCTGTATTCCAATCAATTCAACAAACTTATGAGAGTGTACATCGGGAGCCGCACTTATCACATGGGAAACCCCCAATATGCCCATCACAGGAAGTGCACTCTTTTCAATTATCTACTCGGGGGAGCACACTTTCATTTCTTGGAACGTACAGTTTATACCTTTGGAACTGGGATGGCAATTTATTATGGGGTTTTCTCCCAGCAAGTTCTTTCTTTAATTACTATTTATATTTATTAATTTGGATTAATCAAATGCGTTATAAAGACTTTATGTATAATAAATTCTAATTTATTTACTAAAACTGTAATATTATAAATATTCTGAATTTTAAATAAAAATTATCCATACATGTTCTTGCACATTTTCTTGCCCAACATGTAAGTTCTCATGTTGCTGCAGGTGTTGTTGCACATTCTTGTCACATCTGTGGAATATATCTTCATCGGGGAAATCCTAATACACGACACAAGTAAACAGATTATAAAAGTTCATTGACAAAAATTTGTTCAATTTCGGAATGGATTGTGACGAATTGACCATAAAATGAACTGAAAGGACCATTGTGAACAATGATATAAATTTTTTTCACAAGATTAGAAAAGAGATTGATGAATGTGTTTTAGAATGCTAATGAACATTTGAAACAGAGAATAAAAGTTTACTGAAAGGAAAAAATTATTCAGAAAAGAGGAAAGAATAAGTGAATATACCATTTTTTTTAGAACGAGATAGAATGAATTCTGAGTAAGGGTTGAAACTTATAAATGAAAATTGTAATGACGTAATTTGAAAATATTGTTGGGAGGGAAATTAAACTTGGACAACAAGAAAAAGGAATTGCACATTAATCAAGAAATCAACGATTAGATTTTAATATCAATTTTCGGGTAGAGATTGCACTGTACCGTAGAAATCTTCCATTCCCATCCATCCTAATGCTCATGACAGATCCCGTTCCGTTAACCCTCTAACGCGTTCTTCTCACCTTATTGGAGTCCAATACACCCAACCCGCCAGTTGGCTGCTAGATATATGTTTCATTGAAATGTTGGGGACCCAGGAGGTCGAAAGAAGGTTAGCGATCCAACCGATTCTTGAAAACAATTATCTCAAGAATTATGAGAAATTGAAAAAGTAAATGATACAATAAATAAATTTACAGGAAAGTTACAACAATTCTCAGTTTCACTGGCTAGGTGGCAAAAAAGAAAAATAAAAGAAAATTGAAAAATTAGAACACTAAACAGAAAGGTTTTCAATAAATTGGTGGTACGCAACGAAAAAAGTCATATGATTATTAGAAAGAAAACGCTTAACTTTCACCAACCCAATGATCAAAAGACAGCCAACCAACAGATAATCTCCCAGATTCTTAGGCAAAATAAAAATAACACATTAACTTTATATGAAAAATGAAAAAAAAAAAAGAAACATTTATTTATCAAAAGTTTGCATGACGTTAGCTAGTGCGATTATCCAATGACATGTATTCTATAATGTTCAATAGATGTAGTGATAAGCTCCTATTAGACATATTAGAGGTCTGTCACATAATTCATTAAACACTATAAATAGTATTTAATGAACTCTATAAAAAGACTAAGTTAAGGTGCATGGCTGTTACTTTGAGTTACCTTCTAATTTCTTTGTATTTTAATATACCATTTTTCTTGGAGCAGTTGGCCACATATTCAATTTGGATTCAACGGTATGTAAATGACTGGATATTTATGGTTGAAACATTGCCAATTGTAATCATAAGAAATTAAAAAAATAGAGCATCCGTGATTCATTTAACCTTTTATTTCCATCTCTTGTCCACCTTTTTTTATTATGCAAACCAATCATAGTGTGGACCATGAGGTGTTGATTTTTAGCCTACACGGGTCAATTCATTCAATACGGCTAATTTAACACACTAACGTCATCCGGTGTAAATATTATTATTTTTTTTTAAATAAGGTGTAAATATTATTAACTTTTCACAATATTGTTATTATTTTATAATAAAGAGATTATTATACCAGAATGCAAGAAAACAAGGAAAGTAGACATTTATTTTGAAGTAAAGGATGTGACTTAGACACCCCATTATGAGAGAGGATTCATAAGCATTGCTTCATGTAAGAAAGTATCAAAATAAATGCTAAAATGGAGGTTGATAGCGTTTGAATTGTAGAACTACAATTATAGTTGTTAAATAAATAAACTTACTTATTTATGATGAGAATCAAACACAACTTCAATTATAGACTTGGCCCAATCAGGCGATTTGCAGCTAAAAGCGCCGCAAAGGTCCATGATTCAACAGTACAGGGCCCAGGGTCATATTACAACTAGAAGCATCCACCTCTAAATTTAACTATTATTTAAATTATTATTAAATATCACATATAAAAGTTAAATTTAATAATTATTAAAATATCACATTAAATGTATTAAATAAAATGGCTAAAATCTATTCAAGGCTACCTCATTATTTTCAAAAGTCATTGACCAAAATTCATTAAATAAATAAAAGAGAATTTTTCAAAACTATTAAATTCAGCAATATTGTTAAAATTATTATTAAAATTAACAATAAATTTAACAATTAACCAAGAATTATTCTTTTAACAATTTTTTTACACCACTAGTATGTGTAATTTATTGAATTATTAATTAACTACTTCACTAATAACCTAATTTAATATACTATACTTTAAAGTCGTGTTTGGTTTGCTAGATTTGGAGTTCTCGTATGCCTCTCTGTTTTCTGCTATGCCAAACACCCCCTGTAAGTTCCCCATTTTTCCTTGTATCACAACCTCACATTTTCATTTGATTTTCAGTTGTTGCAAGAAACAGTCGTCAACTGACAGAGAAACTAGTAACTTTCTCAGGATCTGGATTCTTGGTATATTCCGGTCATCCAAAATCACTGTTTTCCGTTCGGAGCCATATGGAAAAAGAGCCTCTGCTCCCTTATGTCAACACCAGAAGGCCACAACCACCGTCGCCGCTCTCGCTCTGCCCTTTACCAGAAGATGATGAAATAACTATACCGCCATTGCCCATCACTCCGTCTTCGAGAGAATTCAAAGAAAGGCTGATATTTGGGTCCACATCTTTAGCATCATCCCCTCTTAAGGATTCTTCCTCTCCCAGCCTGGTTGATGCCTTAACCCTAAGTGTCAACTATCCCAACCCCTCAATATCTAATCTTGTAAATGAAAGAATTAATGCTGAACCTCAGGTATCGAGTTCTGATCAGGACAATAAACAGTCTTGGTTGACTGACCCCAATTATACGAGGGCCAAGAGCAATTTGCACAGGTCCAAGACTGCACCAGCAATGTCTGGAATCAACGAAATTGATCATTCAGAAGTTCCCAAGAAACCCCAATTTGGGAAAATATCCATTGTAAGGCAAGCTGTTGTTCTTTTGATCATATACTTGTCTCTTGGTGTGATTATATACTCTTTTAATAGGGATCACTTTAGAGCTAATGAGACACATCCGGTTGTTGATGCTTTATATTTTTGTATTGTTACCATGTGTACAATTGGATACGGGGACATAACACCTGTTAGTACTGCAGCCAAATTATTTTCTATTTTGTTTGTGCTTGTGGGCTTTGGTTTTATTGATATTCTGCTTACTGGGATGGTTGGTTATATGCTGGATTTACAAGAGAATTATCTTTTGAAAACTATTAAGGGAGGGGGAGAGCATGATCCTAGGTCTTATATAATTGATGTTAAGAAGGGCAGGATGAGAATCCGGATGAAGGTGGCGTTGGCATTAGGAGTGGTGATTATTTGTATTGGAATTGGGGTTTGTGTTATGCATTTTGTTGAAAGGCTGGATTGGTTGGATTCTGTCTATCTGTCAGTTATGTCAGTAACTACTGTTGGTTACGGCGACCGGGCATTTGAATCATTGCCTGGCCGGATTTTTGCATCAATATGGCTGCTTGTGTCTACACTTGCTGTTGCCAGAGCATTTCTTTATTTGGCTGAGTTAAGAGTTGACAAGCGACAGAGGAGAATGGCCAAGTGGGTGCTTGGCCAGAACATGACAGTTGCACAATTTCTTGCTACACGACGCTCTTCCGATCTCCACGGTTTTATCACGTAAGTACTCTTCCTTCGCTTTTCAGTTGTAATTGTCTTTTCTAAAATAATATTTTACTCTGGAAAGTAGGGAAAATAGGGTGAGCTCTGGAGGATTGCACTCCAAATTGTATGTGGTGCTTATAGTTTTGAGAATCTAGTATGATAATTTACTAGGCACAGATTTAGTAGCAGACAGGTGTATTTGACCTCCAAAAATTTCAATATGTTTAACAAGCTATTACCGTAGTAGTTAAGGTTTAGTTGAAAACTGAAACAATGGAATGGATTTTGTTCACTGAGATTGAATTTTTGTGCCTACTGATTGGCGATGTTCTTTCTTATGAAAAATTACCTTCATATACTGGCCAGGCAGGATGTAAAATGGGTAAAGTATATGGTGTATTTAATTTTTATCAGCAAGTTGAGGCTTCTTCTTCATCCCACTTGTAAATATTTATTTTTCCTTCTGGAGAAAAAGTTAAAGTTATTAGTAGTAGTCCTCACTCCTGAAACTTACGACATCATTTGCTCGATTGTCTTCTCTTAACTATCTTTTGAAGTCCAACTTTTGGGGAGGTGGGAATTACTTATTGCGCTTAATGTCACAGGGTTAGCCAGGAATTAGGAATTAGATCAGGTTCAAGACATTATTAGGAATTCCATTTTGTCTAAAGCCTAAATATATTTGCGCAACCGACACATGAGGGTCTCATATCCAATTTAAGTAAATGTTGGTCCAATGCCAGTTTCTTGTGGTGTAGTTCTTTGGGCATAAGTAAATATTGGACAAAAGGAGAACATGATCAGTTATCAGTAGTTCGAATTCTGTCTTTCAAAACATTCTAAAAGCAATATCTTTTCCTTTCACTTCTTATATGTGACATAATTCCCGTGTCTGAGGACTTAGTAATCAGTTTTACAGAAAACATTTGAAACTTGGTTTTCCTTCTTCATTCCCTGCTGTCTCTCCCGGGCAACGGCATCTGCAGGTCCCCTGTCAATTTCTTGAAATTTCTATTTATGTGGAAATCCTATTCAATGAACAAGTAGTGGATAAGAATTGGCTTCAAATTGAATAAGCTTTATGATAAGTTTCTTGGATGACCTTAATTTTTGTTTCCTTCTCTGTAATTTAATGTGGAATATCTGCAGAGCATCTCAATATTAGCTTATTGATTTTTGTATAGCAAGTCTATGTATTTATCCACGAAGTCGACATCTTGGCAAAATACTTGAGGTTCTAAATACAACATTTGACGTGTGCGGCACTTGGACATGAGATTGTTCGAAGTGTCAAAGGATGTCTTGTTAACCCTATATTGTGCATGTTCTTAGAAACTAGAATCTAATCTTTCTACCTTTTACTGTTCCCATGACACAATTCCAAGGGTGTTCTTTCTCTCTATTTTATTGATGAGGCTCAACTTTTAGGTTTTCTAAACAGGACCTCTCTATGATGTTCATCATTGACCTTGTAAGAACTTTTAATTAATCTTTGTAAGATGTTAGAATAGTAGGTATACTTATGGCTGGTATAAGTTGGAGCTAGTTTGGCATAATCTGGTCTTATTCCAAGACTAGGCTTTGCTTTGTCCAATTTCCAGCTAAAATGGTCAAAACCAAGTATAGTATACAATCAGACCAATATCAGAAATTAATTATTCTGGTTCCACATTAGTTTCTGCTCATCAATAATATATTATTATTATTATTATTAACAATATACAAGAAAAGATCCACTTCCACTGCATATGATGTTACATTGTCATTGCCAGATGGTAATTATTTCCAAAACATTAAATGCATGAGTTCTTATTTGGAAAATGATTGTTACGTTTTCTTTTCTTTGGAATATGGCAGCAAATCAGAATATGTTGTCTACAAGCTGAAGGAGATGAACAAGGTTTCGGAAAAAGACATCATGCAAATTTCACAACAGTTTGAACGACTGGACACGGGCAACTGTGGGAAGATTACACTTGCTGATCTTATAGAAAGTTATACTGATCCGTCAAAAGTAAGCAACTTGCAATAGAATGTACTTCTACTGCAAATCCATGTCAGGGATTCAACAAGGAGGTGCTGTGCTTTTCTTTAGTCTCAAAACGACTCAGTACAGCTGGTACTCCGGACCTACCAAAAGGGTGCTTGCCTGGAGAAAACATCAAATCTTTCTTCCATCCCATATGTGTTTCGACCAATGTGGTGGACTGTCCGAACTGTAAACCGGGTAGAAATCTATTCTATCTTAAATTTTGCACTAGGCATGTGATGAATATATTACATAGTTGGTCCTAGACAAAATTAATAGTGTGTTGGCTGCTTAATCTGAACAGCTAAATCGTATGTATGTGCATTCATGAACACTCATGTTCTCATTTTGTGTATAGAAAAGACATTTCTTTCTCGAGTTCACATTTGAGTTATATTATATCTAGTTGTGACAGCAGCAACAACCTTCCCCACTCCACCCCTGTCATGAGAAGTTAACAATTAGCCCTGATGACAGAGGTTGGTTATATTAGGAATTATTCTCTGTTAAGTTACTGACATCTTGAACCGCTAGCTTTTCGTTATCGATTTACATAACGAATTAGCTGGATATGAGCAAGTTTTAGCTCAACTGAGTTCAATGTGGTCTACTTCAAAATGTCAGAGCTGCTTTCATTATGTTTATACCTTGTTTGAGACCAATATCAACTCTGTCCAACTGTTAACATCTTATTATTATAGCCTAGAATATATTCTAGAGAAATATAAATTGTCAAAAAGTACCATGATAGGATGGCAGCCCCTAAAGTTGCAGAAGTCTTTTAAATTTTGATTAGGTAGGACTTCATCAAGGGACATATTTTGTCAAATAACAATGAGGAATTCATTGGATGCTCGATACTTGGTCTAGTTTTAATCGCTTACATGTCACAACTGAATCATATATATTAAAAGCCATCATAGGCATGTGACATCCCACCTCATATCCTAGTCAAAGTAGCGGAAATTAGACAGCTAAATGCATCTTTTGCGCACTTTATTCATGACATGTTAAAAACGCTACTGTTTGGCACCTCAGGGGAAGAGGCGTGCCACCCGTTGAGCCATTCCCTCTCGACATGTTCGTTTTTCCAACCCATCTAGTGATCTAGCGACTACACCCCCAACCCATAACCTCCATTTTACCTAGTCATGATTATATATATGTGCCATACACATGAGAAAATCAAGTAGCATTCATTTTTTCTAATTATAACTGCTCTTTTCTAACTAGTTAAATTTGAGTGAGCTCGACGGATGAACAAACATGATGAATTGAAAAGAACCAACCTTAAAAAAAACTTGAGAAACAAGTGAATATGAAAGGGGAAAAAAACATTGCTGAGTCAGTATGACCGCGTCAAGCGCTAAATCTAACATTTTCTATTTCCTTCTTTTTTTTAATGGACTTTCTGTTTAATCAGCTTATAATAATAATAATAATAGTTTTGTCAAGTTATTATGTGCTAAATTACGATCTAATAACTACAATAAAATAAAATTTAGGTGAGCATATTGGAGTAGAGAATTGTTAAATTTAGTGTCAATAAATAGAAAATCTATTAATCGACAAAACAAATGTGATGATCACAACATAAGATAAAACGAAGACAAAAATATAACATTTGACCAAACATATAATTTTTTGTAGTAATAATAATAATAATTTATAACAACTTCAAGTTCTGTTAATTTCAACATAACTGTTTCTTTTCAATTGTATCCACATAAAGACATAAAAGAATAGTACTATTATATAATCGTGACAAATGGTCAAAACCACCATTTGTAATATAGAATCCAAAAGGAAAACCTGTTTCACATTGAAACCTCAAAAATTTCAGCCTCCAACTATGGGAGAACTAGATTTCAGACAAATTGAGCAATGCTACTATTTATTACCGCCATTGTGCAAATGGTGTTTTAAAATTAATCTTGACTAATTCAACACATTAATCCAAGTGGAGTTAGATAGAGACCATAATAATGATTGAATAGTTGACTTTTAGGCTTCCAAGTGAAATGAAAAATAATTGAACAAACAAGTGTGGATAAAATATATATAAGTCAATTTAAAAATTTTAATATTTATCACGTCTAATGAATATGTATAGTTACATCTATGTGAAAACAATTTGGTATAGACGATAAAATGGAGTGAATTTGCGGCTCAACAATCCCAGTTTAAATGCATTATTATGTCTTGTAGATTTTTTGGCTCACCAAAAACATTTAACATGTCAAAATAGTAATAATAATTCCCCCTTTTTTACCTTTTTTTTCCCTCACCAATCTTACATCAGATGTTCCAAAACTGAATTAGGTGGTTTTTCATATAGTTTATGTCAATTATGTTGGGTTAAATCTTACCTATTAAAGCAAGGAAATTCGATGCCTAATTTTTGTTACTTAGCAACTCAACAATGTCACACATGGAGTCAACACACAGGTTGTTAATAAAATTAATGGACCACCAATTATTATTATTATTTAATTAAGAACAATATATATTTAACAAATAAATTACAGCTACCAGAAGTAGTTCACATTATTATGCAGTAATTCATTAATTTGCTAAAACACAAATTATACTATCAAACTTGTTTTCCCCCCTCCGCGAGATCCCAAGCTAACAAAAGAACCCCCCCCCCCGGGGGGCTTTTTCTCCCTCAAATTATCAAAATTGACTATAAAATTTATTTATTTTTATTGCCACTAGGTAACGTTGTCTCTTTAAATCAATTACTTCTATCTCTTTAAATCAATTACTTTTTTTAACGGAATATAGTATGTGTATAAATTGATTAATCATGGAGTCATTCGTAAATATTTACATAGCATTAATGAAATATTTTAAACCATCGGGGTATTAATAGAACAAAACATAGTCAAATTCTTTGTACAATGTATGTAAAGAAATCATATAGGATTCCACCTTAGTCTACGCCTTTTTATTTTATCTATTTGTCTTCACAAAATCTCGTAGTCAATATTTGCGTATGACAATGTTATTTTATATTCTAAGTTCTAACAATTGTGCCGCAATTTGAGCGGCATCCAAAAGGCCACTTTCTATCTATGTAAAAAATAATAATTAGCTGGGTGGAATTTTCTATTATAGTTTTCATTATTATTATTTATTGCGTGTTTAACGAAAAGTGATAATAATAAATTAGAACGTTAGTCCTGTGTCCACATAACATATTACCATGCAATTTCTGTTAAGTACAATAGCGTTGATTTTTCTTGAATATATCAACCTAAAGTTGAGCTTTTTAGTCATTTTCCTATCTATCGTATTGTCCAGTTTTATTTGAAATAACGAATCATGATTTGAACAATACATGAATATCTTAAGACAGTTAGACCTCTTTGTACTTGTTGCTTAAGGAGTGCTTATTGTCTATGTTGCGACTAACACAAGAACGTTCAACCATGCGTTCATAATAAAATCTCGACCTGATTCCTTAATAAACAATCTTGATATATTATTGTACGGTTTTAAAGTTTCATATTAAAAAAAAGAATAGAGCACCTAACAAAATGCATTGTCACGTCGAAGAACTACAAAATCACTCATTTCGTACCTTTGGAGACTAAAAAGAGAAGTTTGGTGAAAAAATGTGTTTGGTGGAGACAAGAACAATAAGTTTGGCGCCTAACAGGCAAAGGCCAAGCCATTGAGCTGCTCACACGTGCCGGATCACCTATCCTCTGCGGTCAAATGCCGGTGCGGCTCCGAGACACGTGTTAAGTGTAGTCCTTACCGATTAGCCCAAAGTGCAAACATTGACCGTCCAATAATAAAGACCTCGTGACTCGACTGTTAACTATACACGAACAAATAGTTTTCTCGGTTGACTATTTCTCGAATCCCAACAAGCAATAGTTACATTACTAGTTAAATACCTAATTTGGAACTCATCTTTAATTAACTCAATCACGATGAATAATTTATCTATCAATTGGTAGGATAATATGCTAATCAATTGATATGCAATACTATAGAAGACTAGTAGTTGATGTGATTTGTGGGGGTGGTAATATACTTATATCAATAGCTACTATTATCTACATTATTATCTGGTGTTGTTACGACACCAAATATATGATTATATGATGCTAACATATAATATTAATTGGTTGGCATGTAACATGATGGTAGAAAATCTTTCTTGATTTATTGATTTTATACCCTAAGTCTACATACGATATAGAATCAAGTTGGCAGTGCTTTCGAGTTGGACTAATATGAGAATATTAGGGTGGTGAATGTTTTAGTGGATTAGAGGGTTTAATTCAGTAAATTCAACATTTGAATAGACGATGAGGGTTTCATCAATTGATTTATTTACGATTGAAGCAAAGTTAGTAACATGGTTGTCAAAATAGACAATGAGGATTTGGATGTACACGTACTAGCTAGTGTGGTGTTCTTGAGATGGATGGTATTATATATCACAGGAGAGGAAGAAGGGTAATTATAGAATATTCTCGGAAAGTATAAAAATTAAAGGGTTAGGAATGACCAATGGCAACATTGTTGATTGATGAAATTAGCATTGTCAAACCTTCTTTACAAGGTGGGGTCATTAGTTACATTTCAAGGTTGATAATTTCTCCCTTCTTAGTTCGCGGTCTCCCTCCATGAAAATAAAATAATAATAATACAGACCTCAATCAAATCCTATTGTCAAAAGCTTAAATAAAGAAACCTCAACAAACATATCTCTTGTGTCAAACCTAGCTAGCTATACCTCTTATTCTTATTCTCTCCTCAGCCATGTCTGACGACTTCCGGGATCTTTACTACGGCCACCAACCTTTCCAAGAAGATGATGGGGCCGGATTTCCTTCTTCCGGTGAGACTTATTCAACCTATATGCAGAATCTACATATGCTTGATCATCCTTCATCATACATGAGCTTTGGTGATCAGTTTTTGCATGGATCCACCGGACACAACACTCTTGCAAGAGATTTCGGTTCGACCCCGTCAACCTCCGAGGCACGGTCGGTGGTGGAAGGTCGAGGTGGAGATCATCATCCTGTGGCTCATACTGAAACTCCTGTCACGACGAATTCTTCAATCTCGTCCTCCTCCACCGAGGTGGCCGGTGATGAAGATTCAAACAAAAGCAAGAAAGAGCATCAAATGAAAGAGAGTAGTGTGGAAGATGGATCAGAAAACAGCTTAAAAAAAGAGTAAAGTCATTTTTATTTCATCTTAATTAATTTGTATTTACACAACTTTTTTGGTTCACTTTTTACTGGAAAATTTATAAAGGGCTAAAGGGAAGAAAAAAGGAGAGAAGAATAAGAAACAAAGGGAGCCACGATTTGCGTTCATGACAAAGAGTGAGGTTGATCATTTAGAAGATGGATACAGATGGAGAAAATATGGACAGAAGGCTGTGAAGAATAGTCCTTATCCAAGGTTTGATTTCAATTTATTATATTGATCATATTAATTAATTCACTCTTTAATGTGATGCAAAATCATGTAAAATAGTCAAATTTAAGCCACTTACCATAGCTGCATGAATAAGAATAATTAACTTCTGGTTTAAGCATTCTGTCTTAGATTTGTAATTTTGCATATATATATATATATATATATATATTCCTTTTGTTGAGAGGATAATTCAACTACGCAGACATCCATCAAATTTTGAACCAGAAGAACCCAAGAATCACGTGTACGTGTGACAAAACGATGGCCATATATATATATATGGTTATTAAGATGGAAACGATTATCAGGATCATGTAGATATACACCCTTATTTTGAAATTCGTGTAGGTCGAAGCAGGTTCTTGGAATAAGCAATTTACAATGGAATTCAACGGTTCTCCTTATTCCCCTAGCTAGCTATATCATAGAATTTTGCCTCATTAATTATGTAATATTTGCTTTACCCCTTCCACCTTCAAAATATAAGGATGCACATAATATCAAGAAAAAGCTTATAGCAAAACTTTTAGGGTTTTTATTGGTGAAGATAATTAAAATTTTGAATGCAGGAGCTACTATAGATGCACAACTCAAAAGTGCTCGGTGAAGAAGCGCGTTGAGAGGTCATATCAAGATCCTTCAATTGTGGTCACAACTTATGAAGGACAACACAACCACGTTGTACCAGCAACTCTTCGAGGAAACATCGCCGGAATGTTTCCTTCTTCCATCCTAACACCATCAATACCACTAGAAGGAACAAGTAGTACTTTTCCTTCACACTTGTTTCAGCTTCAGCAGATGAGTGCTCCTGATCATCATCTCCGTGGTTATGGCAGTTCAAATTCCATGTATCATCAGCAAAATTTAACTAGTACAATGCAGCAGTCTCAAGTTCCTGATCAATACGGGCTTTTGCAAGATATGATTCTTCCCTCTTTTTTTCCCAAGCAGGAGCCTTGAGAAAACTTCAGAATTCTAACCGGGCTCGTTAAGCTTCCATTATAGCTACTTATATGTTTCGTGGAAAAAGAAAATGGAGCACCTGACAACGTATTTTCACATAACAAACAACGAGAGAGATGTCATCCATTCCACTTTGGGGCGACAGAGGGATCATATTACTCGTCCTAGCTAGCTAGCTAGCCAAATATTTTTATGTTTTTTATTTTTTATCTACCTTTTTTGCCCCAATTTTCATCTGTTATAATTAGTGATTGATTAGGTGTTATCTGGCTTTCTTTTTGTGAGATATATAGCTATATATATATGTATATATATAGAGCGTCATATATATCTCATTCTTGAACTTATATGCCTCTCTTGTACCAAATTTAATTATCATATGCTTTAATTTCATAATTTCCTACTCTTGTAATTTCATGGTTGAATATATAAAATCTAGCTAGTAATTAATGTGTTGTTAAATTTTAGTGGTAAAAATACCCCCTTTTCCATGTCACCTTCCCACCCAAACCATTTTGTACTCGAATATATACACACCCACACACTATATATAGACACAGATTATTTTAACAATATATACACACATGACATGTATATATATACACACAATATAATTTAAACGATATAGTTAGACTTCTTGAACTAACGATTACCATCCACTTAACTCTATGTATATATGTATATCGATAATTTTGACTGATTATTATGCAATAATTAACAAGAGCTAAGAAATTAAAAATGATATTTTCTTTGAATGGAGCATATAAAAATTAAGGAAATGTTTACATAAATTAAAAGAGATTGCGAATTTGGGCTTATTTGTGCCCTTGGTAACGTTTCAACCTCCAAAAAACACATCATTCTTCTTTTTTTTTTTCTTTTTAAAACATGAAAAAAGTTTTTTCATAAAGCTCTCTATATAGGTGTTTACTCTCAAAAAAAAAACAAAAAACAAAGCCTATATTTGGTTCACTTATAGAGTCGTATTTGACAGCATGTGATTAGTAATCGGGCTCACATGTATAGCCTTATTTAACTCCATAAAAGATGACTCTAGTTTTGTCAAAAATGGTATCAACGTTCAACCCTGTAGGAGAGAATAATTCCAATGATGATTATTTTTGTCTCCTCCGCCTAAAGTCCGCGGTCAACGTGGAGTGGAAATTGAAAAGTCAACGAAAATGTCTAAAATTGAAACGTTGTTAAAAATTCTACAAATACGTACGAATATCATGATGATGGATAGTGTACGGTAAACCATATTCTTGAAGGCAAATTATTTGGAGGGGTCGCGGCTTTAACAGCTAGCTCACAGATTAGGAAAGATTCAAATCCATGACATCACGTGGAACTAGCTAGCATTAGTTTCAAGGATTTATACTACTATTTAATGTGATTGACGTGTTGAAATTTTTCGAGTTGCATATTTTCTACTTGTAAATCTTTCTCCACCATTCGTCAGCAAGCATGGAAATTAATTTGATTGACATGTTGAAATTTTTCGAGTTGTATATAAATTTCTACTTGTAAATCTTTCTCCAGTATTCATCAACAAGCATGGAAACGTGTTCGCCTACCGGCCAAATGTTCCTCCTTAGTAGTAAAAGACATATTATGGCTTGGGCTTGCCTTGCACAATATATGTTTTCCATTATATGGTCCTGATAACTAGCTAGTAGTTCAAACAAAATACATTTCGTGCACAAGCATTTTGAACAAAGTTCTTGTTAATTATACTACTATCTCATATTTGTTATTAATTAATCATCACATCAATGCGATGCGAGTATTTTTCTTTTATTTAGTAGTGATATGCGACTATTAGTTATAATAATAATTGTACGTGGTCAACAGAAAACAATTATCACCACATTTATGATTAGAAACAATTATAGTAGGCTTCCAAATAGACCCTATACATTTTTCATCGTAATCCAATTGTTTTAATTTTGACAACTTTATTACAAGCCTTATCCGCAAGTTGTTGCACAGCACATTAATGAATGTTGTTTGCCTGGTAAAGGATAAGTTACTTCATTTGTACTCTTATCAACACAATCAACATTCAACAGTGGCTTTTATATTCCCACCCACCCCCCAAAAAAATTAAGCAATAGCTTTTATATTGTAATAATCGACAAAAAAAAGGAAAAAAAGTTGATTATTACAGCAAAAAAGTAATCACGGTGATGAAAGAAAAGTGATTAAAAAGTCACTAGCAATATAAGATTTTCACACTCTTCTTACTTAAAATTTAGCACGTCGAAAACTATAAATGAAAAATAAGGTATAATCTCTTAAAACTTAAAAGATTCACTCTAAATACAATACATAAGAGCATCCCTAATGAGTAGTGATTTGTGAAAAAGGTCATTGCCACATAAGAAAAAATGAAAATGGGTTAAAATTTTCCTCTCCAATGGTTTGCTTTCAAGCCTTTGTAATGCTGAGTTGGCGAAAATTTTTTTGGATCCATGTCAAGTGCTCTGTCTAGTTGTGGAAAGGCTTGAAGACGTGTGATTCATTAAATTAAAATAAACTTAAAAATTAATTACACAAATCAATTTGTTGGTATGAATTATATTTTTATCAAAAAGTTTGGTGCCAATTGGAGATTATTTTTTGGATAGACAATGTCTTAATTCCGCATAGAATTAAAATATATCTATTTAAGTGCCACATAAGCCACAAAACTCACTAACTATCGGAGATGCTGTAAGTGATTACTGTGTTTAAAGATAATGAACAAAAAAATTGTAATAGGACATGCATTTTTGGGATTCATTTCTCACCTTTTACGTAAATGTGTGGGTTTGATTATGCCTAAAAATGTTATCTTCGATTGAAAAATTCAATACTTCTAGGGAAAATGATTTCTCTTTTTTTTTTTTTTTGGAAGGGGCGGGGTGTGGGGGGAAGGGAAGGCGATTTTCAGTTTTTATAAATAAACTTGTTCATCAATAATTATACGGTAACAATTATTTAAAAAAAAAAAAATGACAGTAACAAAATTTTCTCGCGTAAATGAAAGGAATACAGCAACTAGCGTTGACGGTTGTTTAAAAGAGAGGGACATTTCGACAGATGGAAACGACGACGTCACATCGACTCGCCGACTCCACTCTCTACTTCCTTTCCAATTCTTCTTCAGATCTCTGATTTCGTATTTGTTTTATGCCTGATTCTTCTTTATATACACCCATTTCTGCAGAGACCTGCATATTGTATAAATACGGATTGCAATACTGCAGGTTTTTTGCTTAGTAACTTGATCGAATTTTGAGATTTACGTTCTTGTTCGCTGGTTTGTTGGATTCCTCAATTTCCACGAGGGAATGGCAGTCGTTTCTGGACCTATGACACCGGGTCAGGTATAATTTAGGATAATTACAAGTTTTTAGGTTCGTTTATTTGTATTTTTGTTATTTTTTCTGGCAATGGCGATGATCTGATCTAAATTAGTTACTTACTCTTAGTTTATTGGATCGCTGAAATGCAAACTAGATCTATATCTTTGCTGTAGTTGATTTGTGAGGTAACTGAGGTTGGTTTGGGCAACCTCCCCACCCCCACCCCACCCCACCCCACCCCCCGGGGCCAAAAAAAAGAAGCTGTATCTTGGAAAATCAGTTCTTTTTTGGTCCTGTCAATTTGTTCGAATTAGTTTGTGATTTATTGACTGTCAAGCGGTGACAATTGGATTAGTCTCTTCAGTCAATTTATGTTGAGAAGATGACAGGATTGAAATGCAATTTACAGTTTGAAAATGCATGCTGCACTTCAAAAAAGAAAAAATCTATATTGATTTAAAGTAGCAATTTTTTGAGGGAACAAGATTTTCATCAGAGTGAACTTAGCTCTGATGGTCAATTCTTTTCTGTGGAGTCTGAATCTTTATTGCACAATGTTTGGCAATCATTTAAAATTTGTCTCGATTTATCAACCAATTTAAATTTTAAATTTTAGACACATGGCAACACCACATTTAACCACATATTTGATTTGACATGAACTCTTACATAATTTTAATCATTACCTCCATATGACACAATCAAATATTGACACCTATACAAAATTTAAATTTTAAATCTATTTATAAATCCACATTTTTTTAAATGGTTACCAAATAAAGCCTTGGTTGGAGACAACTTTTTTTCAAGTTTAATTGGAACAGAAGGCCTTGTATGATTATTTGTTAAGTACAGGAGCAATCCCTTTTCTGTGGCATCTTCTACATTTTCTGAAACCTTAATCCATTTTTGCACTATAGAAAATGTGAACCCTTTCTTTTGATACTCCAGGTGTCATTTTTGCTTGGAATTATCCCGATTTTTATTGCATGGATATACTCTGAGTGCTTGGAGTATAAGAAGTCATCATTCCCATCTAAAGTGTAAGCACATATTTCTGTTCTGTGAAATTGTGATTCACTGACCTACTCATCTAGAAGAATACAGATATTGTGTTTCCAAGCAATACTTAATGTTCAATGTAATCATGGGTGAAAATAATACTGTTTTCGAAACATCTTCTCATGCTTTGTGGCTTTTTTGGCAGCAGTCATTCGGATAGTAATCTAGCTGAAAGGGAAAAGGACGCAGTAAACGAAAATGACCGGGCTGTGTTGTTGGAAGGAGGTCTTACAAAATCGATCTCCACAAAGTTGTCGACTCCATCAGTCAAAACCAACTTAATTAGGTCAGTCCAATGTTAAATGGACAGTTTCTGTGTGGTTACCTTTTGGTAATACCCATTTTGTCTTTCTTAGTGTTATTCTTCTTGATTTTCTAGGTTTCTGACAATGGATGACTCATTTTTGCTTGAAAATCGACAACTTTTAAGGGCAATGTGAGTTTTTAGGTTATGTTGACTGTGTTTCACGAAAGTTCTATTTTGTCTTTTCATTAATGGCGTCATATTATCATACAGGTCTGAGTTTGGTGGACTTTTGTTCTATTACTATATATGTGATCGCACAAACTTGTTTCCAGATTCCACCAAGGTGCCCTTCATGTTTCTGACTTCTTTCAACAGTCAAAGTGTTGTTCCTGCATGTCTATATAATTCAATGATCAATGTTTGCTTCATTGTTATATATTCTAATTAGTGTTTCTTGGCTTTTTCTTCCTCCGAGCAGAGCTACAATCGTGATCTTTTCCTTTTCCTATACATTCTTCTTATTATAACTTCAGCAATGACCTCTCTCAAGAAACATCATGAGAAGTCAGTATTTTCTGGGAAATCCATACTTTATCTTAATCGCCATCAGACTGAGGAGTGGAAAGGATGGATGCAGGTAAGTTTTTCATCTCAAATCATTCATCAAAACATAATGATTTATAAATGATTAAGACAGTTTAAAGCCCATATTCTGGATTTCTGCTGATGTTAGGATCTTTTCCTACACTAACCTACTGATTTGCTTTCTCTATCACTACTGGATGTCTAGTAGACAATTACATCACACATCTATGCTGACTCTCTCTCTCTCTCTCTCTCTCTCTCTCTCTCTCTCTCTTAAAAGTGAGGATAAAGACTTTTTTTTATGTTCCTGGCAGGTTCTGTTTTTGATGTACCATTACTTTGCTGCAACGGAGATCTACAATGCAATTCGAGTTTTCATTGCTGCTTATGTATGGATGACTGGTTTTGGAAATTTTTCCTATTATTACATCAGAAAAGATTTCAGTGTTGCTCGATTTTCTCAGGTGACAATTCGTGGCGTCTGTTTTTCGTTTTCGTAGAACTAAAAGATTGAACCGGCCACTTTGCTTTTCATAGTTTTTAGTTTCTCTAAGAGTTCTAAGTTAGCCTATCTTCATTATGCAGATGATGTGGAGGCTGAACTTCTTCGTAGCATTTTGTTGTATTGTTCTTAACAATGATTATATGCTGTACTATATCTGCCCAATGCATACGCTCTTCACTCTTATGGTGTATGGGGCCCTTGGTATTGGGAACAACTATAATGAGATAAGATCAGTAATGTTTATTAAAATTTTGATGTGCTTTGTCGTCGTTATCTTGGTGTGGGAAGTTCCTGGAGTTTTTGACCTGGTTTGGAGTCCATTCACTTCTCTGTTAGGTATGTGACCATCAATGTTGTTACTATACTGCAGTACTTTGATTTTCTTTTCTTCTATGCTGTTATGAAAATTTGACCTCACTGAGAGAGTTCGTCTTATTTTGTACGATACCGTAAATGGCTGATAGTGTTTTATTTCAATGACAGGATACACCGACCCCGCAAAACCAAATCTTCCTCGACTGCATGAGTGGCATTTTAGATCTGGGCTTGATCGTTATATTTGGATCATCGGAATGATTTATGCCTATTTTCACCCCAGTGTAATGTAGAAGTATTATATTTAGCATTGTTCCTTTTTTGATGAATTTTTGTTTTTTAACTAACTAACTACCCAATCCAGGTTGAAAAGTGGATGGAGAAACTGGAGGAGTGTGATGCGAAGCGCAGACGCACAATCAAAACATCAGTCGTGACAGTCTCCTTGATTGTCAGTCACTTAAACTATATTCAAAATATTGGAGCAGTTTATCCATTTATATTTCAGATGATTTATCTGATTATATGCTAATGAACTGGCCTAGGTTGGATATTTGTGGTATGAATTTATATACAAGCTGGACAAGGTTACATACAACAAGTTCCATCCGTACACATCATGGATTCCCATAACGTATGTTCTGAAGTTCTGTATTAATATTTTGTAACTCTTCATTCTATTTTTATGATGTCATTATTGTTTTATTTTCTTTGGTGGAAAAAATTTCTGATGAAGGTGTAATGGGTTCCTGTCTAACAATATTTATCCTGAAAATTCTCTTTCAGTGTTTGCTTCTAATTCTACTTTTTTTTTTTTTTTTAAATTTAATCTGCAGTGTCTACATTTGTTTGCGGAACTCTTGCCAGCAGCTTCGCAATTTTTCTTTGACCCTTTTTGCGTAAGTTCTATATCCCTTCAATAACTTCTATCTCCTCTGGATTCCAAATCGTTAACCTTTCAATTGTAAAAGAAGCATGAATTACTTCAGTTGTGTGTTTAATGGTTCAAGCATACTTTTGCTACCAGGTGGCTTGGGAAAGTTACTCTGGAAACGTATATCTCCCAGTTTCACATCTGGCTAAGGTGCATGTTCCTTTCTACTTCATATGTTTGGTTTTGTTATTAGTTATTGAAAGTATACGACCTCCATCATCTGTACACCGTGACATATTGTTTCAAATGGTATATCTGCAACTGGTCCATGAGCACACATATATATTTTTTTCTTGTGGCTATCTTCAGTTCTGCATGGGTGTAACCTCTCTCTCAGATGTGGCATGTACATATTGCAGATATGACAAGATATTGCCCTTCCCCCTTCTAATTTTAATCTATTTTCTGCATTTAAAGAGAGTATTAGACTTGCAAAATGCCCGATTCTTGAATTTATAAGGGATCCATTGATGGCTTAACAGGCATAAAGATACAAAAGAAGCTAAACTTAATGGGGTCATCATTTTTTTTTTTTTTTTTGATTTTAATTAATCTGCAGGTCAAGTATGCCTAATGGACAACCTAAATGGCTACTTTGTCTGATCCCAGGATATCCATTGCTTAACTTCATGCTGACAACCACCATTTATATCTTGGTGGGTGGATCATAACATTGTCTTTGTCTTATAAAATACTTGGAAGTTTTTCAACTGTTTTCTTTTATTATGTTTCTTTTACTGTTGAAGGTGTCATATCGGCTTTTTGAGCTGACCAACACGTTAAAATCAGCTTTCATACCCATGAAAGACAATAAAAGGCTATTCTACAATTTTGAGATCGGAAGAGCGCGTGTAGGGAAAGAGTGTAGGCATTTCATTCATTCTTCTTCAGATCCCTCATTAACGGTAAGTTACTGTCTCACTGAAGCAATTTAGTTAGACACTGCTTGTGGGAATCAGTTTATAGCCAAGATCCATGTTGTTTAGGATAACCTCAGACATTTCTGGCTTTGAAGGCAATAAGATGGGTGGTATGGAATAAAATGAGAGATCCAAGAAATCTAGAACATATTTGAGACTATTAATTGGAACTATCTAAGATTGATTTCAGAAGATTCTGCACTGGAAAGGGGCCGAGTAAGAATTTTGCCAAAAGAAAGTAATGGATTTAAATCTAGGATGATTGATACGGAGCCTTTACAATAGTATCTCAGTTCCACTTCTTGATCCTCTTGTCATTCTGAATTTTGTTGTCATAGCTACTGTCTTTGCAAGTACTCAATTGAACTTCAACAGTGAAGTATGTATGATTTGTACAGGGATGAAAAAATCAGCATATGTGGATACAAAAATATCTTGGTGGACATGCATGGACACGGCTAGGATCTGGTAACAGAACTAGTTGACGAGGCTAGTGTTTACAAAAAATTTTTGGAATATCACTTGCCATTACGGGGATTCAAGTCAAACAACGGTTCAGATTTTGCCTCGATTGTTACTTCTTAGATAAAGCAGAGTTGTCATAGGAAACCGTTTTGGTTGGGTATTTTCTTCTTTTTTCCTGGACTCTGCAATTCCCTCTGTTGTTGATAATGAGAAAGGGTAGAGATGATTATAATATAGATGTGCTCTTCGGTATCATACTTAGTCCTCGAGTAAAAAGAAGCATTTGTATTTGCAATATGGGTAATTATTGAATGGTTCTTTATTTACAGAAGCATTTTGATAATATATATAGATGTGGTCTTCGGCATCATACTTTGTCCTTGAGTAAAAGTGAAGCATTTTTATTTGCAATTTGGGTCATTATTGAAGCGTTCTTTGTTTATAGAACAGGTTGTGAGAGCTTGTTCTTGAGAGATTTATTTAAAGTAAAAAATTTATCAAATCAATATTAACCAAATATTCTCCACAAGAAGCAAATTTTCACGTTTCTCAATATTTCTTTATATTTCCATCTTATATTTTCCTATAAATCTAATTTTCTTTATATAAAGCTCCCATGAACTAGTAGATCCCAATACATGCCAAAATAAATAAATAAAGTTTGAAGTTTTTTGATAAAAAGATGTATGAATAATAATAATCTATATCTATATGTATATCTATATCTATATATTAATTAAGTGAACCAAGTCTTGGTACACATATTACCGCAGTTTTCACGCCTAAAGTTCTTGGTATATTTTGTAGTAAACTAATTTTTTTTCTTCTTTTTTAGATAAAATTAAAAACCTTGATATTCTCCCTAATCTTCTCTTTTCTCTAAAATTTGAATGCTATGACTTGGGATCTAAATTTATTTATTCTATAATTGTGAATATTCCTAATCGAACATTCCTAATCTAGCAATTTTGAAAACTGTGATATTCTCCCTCAATATTGAAAACTTTGAAAAATTCTGTTTCAAATGAACTTATATTCTTAAAATTGCTATTAGAGAATATTTGAAAGCTATAATTGTGTTTTGCATTAATAGTTCCCCTGATAATTTGAAAATTTTGATTTTATTTTTTATGTTGCCCTCATTACCTTTTTTTTTTTATTTTGATGATAAATATTTATTTTGTCAATAAATTATGCCTAAATGTCATACGGGAGTGACACAATCGTGTTATAGTATTTTTATGTTTTATTTGTTTCAACTTGGCATAATTATTTTGGTCATTTGTTATGATTAGTCCTTCTAATAATAAATAAGGCAAATTAATTTTATACATGTATTGATAGATTTCAAAATTTTAAAGATTGGAAAAAATAAAGTGATTGAAGTTTTATACTAAATTGTAAACTTTTCAAATCTGTTTGATTGGTTTTAAATTAGTAAAAATCAATTTAATAGATTAATCTTATTGTATTTATACTAGTTGTACACTCGTACGTTGCACGGAATAGAATAATTAGCACAAAAAACATCGTAATTTGAAAAATTAAATAATCACAATTTTATTGTATACTACTCACTCATATATATATGTTACTAATATATGCATAAACAGAACCAAATTGAAGTGTACAAGTTTTTCATTTGGCATAAAGCTAATTAAATTGCATGTTATTTATAGAACAATACTTTTAAATAATGAAAATGAGAATGTAGAATTTTTTAATACAAAATTAATTTCATATACTGATAATGGAAACAGAAACCATGCAGAAGAGAGCATACAAAATTTTTATAACTCCAAAATTACTCTACACTCACATCCTTATTTACCTTACACCTAAGAGAAGCAATATTATAATAAAGGATAAATTCTATATGATTTACCCATAACATTAATTTTTAACCACTTTCTACTCTAAAAATACTTAAAAAAAATTTTTTATTTTTGTTCTAAATCATCATAATCAAACAAATATTATTACTATTGTATCCACTCAACTTAAATTTTTACCAATATATATAGGTACCAAAAAAATAATAAATTAAGTAATGTAGTAAATCCATAGCCATAGGTTTTATGACACGTGGTTTATTATATTGAATTAAAGTAAAAGTTTTGAATCTGATTTAATTTTACTTTATTATTATGCCCTCAATCTCAAGAATAGACACTTAATCGACATGAGAAAAAAAGTCTCAATAAGCCAATACTTGAAATTTGTCTGTCAACTACTAAAATTTTAAGAAATAAAAAATCTTTGAATATAGCCTAAAAACTTAAAAGAAACTAAAAGAACAGATATAGTAAACATTAATAGATAATAAATAGTATAAGATTGGAGATTAACTTTGAATCTCCAATCTTACATACGTATATAATATATATATATATATATATATATATATATTAATATGGGAATGTGTAAAAGATTGAAAGCATAAAAAATAAAAACATATATATAAGCAGGAGGGTGGAAGTATATATATATATATATTATAATATATATTATAACTACGCATGTTATATATATGTGTATAAAATAAAAACGTACATAAGATTAGAGCTTAATTTGGAGTTTAATTGAGGAATGTGTTTTAATTTGTAGTCTAAGTTGGGGATATGTGTATTACGTGTGCGTGTGTGTGAATTGAATATATATTTATATATATATGTGTGTGTATAAGATTGGTGATTAATTTAGAGCTTACTTGGGAATGTGTAATTATATATGAATATAAAATAAAGTATATAAAATATTGGAGATTAATTTTGAACTTATTTGGGAATGTGTATGTATTATATATGCACATATAAAATAAGCATATAAGTAGGATGGTAGTTTTATAGAAAAGGAAAATGAAATTTTCTCTCTTTCCTACTTATCTAGCTATATTCGATTCCAATTTTGAATTGCAATTGTGGGCATCATACGCTGTCTAGCAGTACGTAATTGATTCTCTATCTTGTATTTTAATTATTTCCAAGAGCATGTGTCAACTTATATATTGAAACTCACATTACATATGTTAATTAAATAAAATTAAGATCGTATATTGTATTCATAAAACTTCATTTGAATAATAAATGGTGTTACACATACATATAGAAAAATTTTATTTGTACACGCATGCATGTTATTATGCATACGCGTAATACGTGACACGTATCTAGACTGCAAGTGTATGATGATTGTAACTTAGATGTTTGACACATATGCATGCATGCATAATAATATGCATGTATATAGGCAAATATTATTGTACGCATATATATACAATTAGGAGAAGTAATTAAAAGATATTTCATTGGTAATGTGTGCAGTGAATAAAGAAAATTGAGATTAAAATTTATTGTTTGATGGAATCTAGCATTATGGGTTTCCATTACATAATTTGACTCATGTACGACTCCTTATTGTGTACAACCTATATTAAGATCAAAGAATTGTTCGCTAAATTTCAAATTGGTATTACATAATGCATCCATGTCGTACAATTTGCGATTAGATAAATGAAATCCAAGACCATTGGGAAATGTCACATAATGGAAAAGTTATAGTACATATAATTTTTAGCAATTTAAATATATTAAGGAAATATATACAGACGTCTATTAAACTCATAGCAAAATAACCAAATATACATTGGTTTATATCAATAGTGGAAGATAGTAAGATGAATATATAATTGTTATTAAGAGTTATAAAAAGGTATATTTAAAAAATAACTATTATTGTTACTATTTTGAAATAATAAAAAAGGAAAAAGTTTATAGAACATACGATCGTGGAGGATCTGATTTATACCCAAGTGTGAGGTCATGGTCAACGACCTCTAGGTAAAAGGATTGGCCCACCAGGCCACGAACTGGTAACCCAGTAATGTGGGCCCACGACCAATCACCTCAGGAACCTCACGAGCTCAAGAGCTATAGGTCTCACCCCATAACCTCAGACAACCAGCTCGAGGTTAGCTCATGTACTCAACTCACAACCTACCGGGAATTCCCAAGCACCTCAACAAGTCAACTCGTAAGGTTGCAGGTCTAGAGGACCCAAGGTTCGTGCACGACTCCTTAGACTTTCTAGCTGTGGTGTAACTTGCAAGTCTTATCAATTAAGACTAATGGGATAGTTGCATTAATTGTAAAGTTAGTATTTGTCTTTCACATGCAAACATTTAGATGTAATTAGTCAGAAAAGTTTGACACCTATTCAATCTAAGTATACTTACAAGACTTCTTATTGCCTAAGCATTAAAAGCTTGTAATCATTATTTACTAATTCTTATACTATAAATAAAAGGAGATCCACCAGAATGACGGATCTTCCTCATTCATAACAAATCCTTGTCTTCTACACAAATATTCCTCTCATCACATAAATACACTAACCTCACTCTGAATTTCACATTTATTGCTCAAATAAATTCAAAAATAAGTTTCTCACATAAACAAATTCGTTTGTCAGGTCAAAGCTAAAATTTGACATTGACAGACCTTATAGCCTCCTGCCAATCAGTCTTTTTTTTTTTGGCAAACTAATTAATTCTTTAGAAGGTTCTTTAACATTCGCCTCCATATCACAAGAACTGACGCACAAACCATGTTAAAAAACTGAATAATCAACTATTGAAATATCATATGTCATGAGAGTAGCTATTTAGATTAGTAGCACTCCTTCAATGCACATAATGAACCACCAATAAATTGGAATCAAAATCTAATAATAATTTTAGAGTGACAATGATATTACGACGGACACATCCAACACCTCAAGTCAACAACTTCATTTGAGCACTAAAATATGTGACTTATTTCAGCTAATACAAATTTTGAAAACGCCTTTAGATACAATATTTGCAGCATTAGAATTCCTTGATTCACAATTTTATCAATAATTTGCGTTAACATTCTTAGTCAAGAACACAAAACTCATTTCGTATAATAGGGATAATCTTTGATTTCAAGAAACAAATCATATTGATTGCAACCCTTTGTAAGTGAAAGATTCGCTGTAGCGTAAACATGAAATCACCTATAGTTTTCAACATTGATTCGGTGACTGTACAGGGTTAACGAGTTTCTGATTCAACCAGTGAGTTATTGCTAACTTGGTTTTTAATTCAAGTATATTTGGTTAATGATAATATTTTTTTGAGTGAAAAAAGAGAAAATAGTGATATATAAATGAAATTGTAAAAAAAAAAAAAAAGAGTTGGCACAATAGTTTAAAAGTTATTTCTTGACATGTAGGTCATGAGTTCAATTGTTCAATCGTTCACCGTTAGATTTGAAACAATATTTTTATGAAAAATGATAACAGGGCTGGCCTTACACGGATTTTGATTTAGGAAATTATATTTGATTGCAATTACTTGTAAGTGATGGAGTCATAGCATAAATATGAATTCAACTATAGTTTTCAATATTGACTTAGTTATTGACCCCGTAACTAATGAGTTTCTAATTTAACCAGTGGATCATTGCTAACTTGGTTGTCAATTCAAATATATGTGGTTAATAATAATATTTTTTTGAATAAAAACACGATAGAATAATGATGTATAAATGAAAATTATTAACAAAAAAAGATTTGGCACAATGATTTAAAAGCTATTTCTTAACGGGTAGGTCATGAGTTTAATAATTCACTATTAGATTTGTAATATTTTTTTTATGAAGAGCACATTAGTGTAGTATGACATTATAAACAATGATGTTAATTTATCAATTGTGTCAGATAATTTTGTATTGTAATTGTGCCAACCAACAATGCTCTAGTGTTAGTGTGTGTGTGTGTATATATAGATTTTGTTATTCTTCTCAATGACATATTTTAATTCGTCATTTAAGGTTTATATTTAATATTAAATTTCTTACTTATTTCAATTTTCTTATATTCTTATTCATTGGTTTCTAGACTAGTCATAATAATAATAATAAATTGACTTTTTTTTTTTGAAGCCTATTAAAATATGGTGTTTCAATAAAAAAGGAAAAAAGAAAAAAATGGCGTTTTAAAAGAAGCGAGGACAAGTTATGACATAATAGACACTGGAGTACTGGACAAAATCTGCTTGAATATTTTTCGTAATTTTGTTTAAACAATATTTCTACTACAAATGTAATGGGAAAAGAATATTTTACTTTTCAGAAAAATATATGAAAACACCTAATCATTGCATTTTCGCATTTAAAATATGAGAAGAAATATTGAGATTCGAGAATGAATTAAAATAAGTAAGCTCTGGACTACTACACATTACTTGGGAGTCTTTGCTTTAACCGTAAGTTAAGGGCATCTCTAATGGGTTTTATAAAATAAAATTTCCAAAAAATCTTCTTATATCAACAGAATTCATTCCTAATGGCAATGATGCTAAGAATTTCATGTCTTGACTAAATATGTCCATCTAAACATGAAGGCTGTTTGCAAGACATGCTAGAAACTCGTCATGTTTCCTAATTCCTATACAAATTTAAATGTGATTTTATATTTAAATAAAAATAAGATACTCAAATAGAATTATTGACATTTTTTTTTTCTTTGAACAAAAGTATTATTGACTATTAATAGAATAAGTATATCAAAAACTTCGGAAACACTATTTATAGGTAATCATCCAGGTAATTTTTTTTAATAGAATGAGGTAAATTTACAATCTTATCCACTGTGTATTGTGCAATTGAGGGCAAACGATTTAAGAATAAGACGATAAATTTACCATATTTTGTAATTATTACCTACAAATAGCTTGACTCAAAATTTTTTATTATTGTTACATACGAGCATCTCTAATGTAAACATCTAGTCTTGGGATGACGTAGAAGAGAGATATAGACACATAAATTTACAAATTTCAATTTTCTCTATCTTCTTTCACTTCTTTCTTACTTTTTCATCTCTTTATTTTCTATTTTTTCTTCACAATGTCTTTGAAAACGTCTAGATGTGGAAAGTATCAAGGACATTGTGAAGAAAATATAGAAAATAAAGAAAGAAAAATATAAGAAAGAAGTAAAAAAAGAGAGAGAAAATTGAAATTTATAAATTTTATGTGTCTATATCTCTCATCAACGTCACTTCAAGACTAGACATTTACATTGGATATGCTCTAATTGTACTTATTTGGCACACATTCAGATCAGGGGTGGGAGTGGCGGCTAGATGTGTGCCAAACAAGCATGTATGTATAACTACTAACAGTAAAAAAAGGGGTTTTCTCCCATTTGAGTCTAAAAAAGAGGTTTGTTCTAATATGTCAGTCTTTTTCTTTGTCATGTATGTTACACTTCACCATCCCCCTCTATTCATCTCTTTTTCTCGTTCAAAATCTTCCCGCCTCCTCCTTCTTCGTTTCATTTTTTTACAGTCAGCACTTGCCGCATAACGTTATACTAATAATCAGTTTGTATATAGGATAATAAAATTTTTGATTAACGTATTGATTAGGTAATTTTAAATACTATTATTCATTGTTATTAGATCTCATTTTCACATCAGTCAACGGAAGTACTTGGGTTACCGTTATTTTTTTTTATTTTTTATTTTTTGAGGATATGGGTTACCGTTATTGATGTCTATTGAACTTTACCATTAGTATAGTATTATATTGAGCAATTGATTTCATTGGTGATGATCGTTATTGGACTTTCCCAAAAATGTTTACGTGTGGAGTCCATTATCCACTCCCCAAGCTTATGTCCCACATAAAGCCCTTAAGCAGCCGTTGGTTCTAAGAGAGCGTAAGCTTTCCTCGTTACGAAAGACGCTCAAACTCCTCTCTTTCACATTTGAGTGCACTCTCTGTGAATCATCTGTCTTTCAATGGAGGCGAAGCTTTCAACATATTTTCTCAACGGAGGATTATATGGCGGTGGGTTTAAATTTAATTATGTTACTGTGCGATTCTCCCAACTTCCTTCCCACCGTTTGCTTCGTGCTTCCTGTAAGATGCGTCAGCGTAATTTCAGGTTCTATCTAATTGCGTTCTATTTTAATGAATCGGACAATGGTTTTTTGGTGATCCATTATGTCATATTTTGGTTAAAGGATGGATTTTTACTAGTTCAGTGACAATTTACTTCGGCAGTGGTTTTTGTTCATTTGTTTGATGTAAAATAAAGTGTAAAGAATTCGTATCCCGTGTTTCTTTAATTGTTGATTTTCTTGGCATTGTCCAATAATTCATTTACAAGGAATCCAGGCACTGAAAGAAATTAGAAGCACGTCACTTCAAAATATAATGGCCTTTTGATCAACCTCAATTTTAGGGTTCAATTTCATATGCGGAGTCTCTACAACATAAGCTTAACTTCTATGAATCTGTAAAATTCCAGGGCAATAGATAAAGAGCACGCTTTGCTTCTTTTTGTAGTAGATAGCAGGCTAGCAGCTCTTTTGGGCAGCATCAGTGCATCACCCCAAAATTAGACGCTTTTCTTTTCTCTTTTCTTTGTAAGCTAAGTGCCACACGCTCTAAGTGTTATCCTTGATAATTCTAAAAATCCCATTGCATGGCTCATTATTAACTTAAAAATTGATCAGCGTGAACTTATTTGTTTCATCACTGTAACAGCATGATTAGTGTTGGGTAGAAAACCTACATCCCCCCCTCTTCCACTACACCTAAATAATGTTGAGTGGTGTTGGGGGTATATTTTGGTTGAAAAATTTGGCCCCTCTTTTAGAGAATTCCCCACCCCTTCCACAATTTTCTGCCAACACTAATAAGATGTTCTATTTGAAATTCTTTCAACTCTAGACATATTGACGGTATTGCTAACCAGCAATTTAATTACTTACAGTGTACAAAATAAGAAGCAACAGGCCAAGAAAATCAACCTTGATCATCCAGAAAATACAAATATTCAGGTAAACGGTGATGAAGGCTCTGATCCAGGCAGCTTCTCCAAAGGCACGGATTTAGATTCAACTGAAGAGCTTGAGCCCTATTCTGATGATAATATTCCTATTATGATAGAAGATGCACATTCAAATGAAGAAGATACAAGGAATTCTTCAGCACCATATGTAGTTAACTCTATAATAGAAGCAAAAATTTCGCAAAATGAGATTATGCACTCGGTATGGACCAATACCTTATTTCTGTGTCAACATTTTATCATGTATGATTTTTCAGTTTTTCTCCTTGAATAAAAGAATATAAAAATGAGCATTAGCATCTACCCTTCAAGCTTAAAGTGCTGATTTCTTTTTCAATTTTTATAGAAGAAGACTAATCAGCTCTTCCAATTGTAGATGCTCAGTTCTAAAAGTTCCAGAAGATATTGCTATGTTATATGTTCTTCAGCCTTATTTTGGGGTGTTAAATGCAGGTCCAGGATTAGTATCACCCACACTATTGGCCAAATTTAAAGGCAGAAGATTTAGTAAATAATTTTTCTTGACTTCCAATAATACTTTAGACAACATTAAAGTGATATCGGGATGCTCTATATGCACTTACATAATCCTCATGTTATAAGCATAAAAGATAATGTTTGAGAAAATAGCTACATGTTCGGCTTTGCTTAAATGCTACATATATAGTCAAAAGTAGCTTCTTCCGGCAGTAGGATCCTTCTTAGTGCTAAAGGAGGGCCGACAACTTTGTCACTTTTGGGCGAAAAGAAGCAGTTCCTTTATTAGAAAAAAGCAAAGGGAAAATCCTCAATGCTAGCACCGATCATCCCTGAAACATGTTTTCATGACAAGTAGCTATAGGTAAGAAAATACTGTTCTTTGATGGGCTGAGGATTTTAAATACGACACACGTTTTTCTCATTTTTAGCCCTTATCAAAAGGGATACAGTGAGCCTGAGGTTGCTGGTATTTGTTTGGAACAAAAGAAGGCTTTCTTACTTTTATTGTAGAGAAGAGATATGGGTTGATGATTCTATTGCTTCTGTCTTTCTTGGTCTTTATTATTAAGAGAATAACTGAGAATATGGTTAATCTATTTTACGTTGACAGTCCATCAATACAGTGGGAAAAACTGAAAACAGGGAACAACTTTCAGGCATTCACATTGAAGATTTAATTATGATGATAAGAAATGCAGAAAAAAGTTAGTCCTTTTCCTCTCAAACCACCCATTTCAGTTTTTAGGTTGTGTTCTATGTTTTCCTTCAGGAACTTTGCGTAACTTTACTTGCTAATCCTGCTACAGATGTTCATCTTCTCAATCAAGCTCGGATTCGTGCTCTTGACGGTCTTGAAAAGATACATAATGAAAAAGAGAATTTGCAGGGAGAAATTAATATTTTGCAGACGAAACTGGCAGAAACTGATGCGCGACTGAGAGTAGCTGCTCAAGAGAAGATACACGTAGAGCTCCTTGAGGACCAATTAGAAAAGCTACGAAATGAATTGTCTAGCAGGAACGGCAGCGAAGGGCTTGTATATAATGTGAATGATTCATTTCCTTTTTCCCAAATTAATGATGGGGATTCATACGGTGAAGGACTAGATCTGTTGAGAACAGAGAATATATTTCTCAAGAACGAGTTACGAGCACTAAAGGCAGAGCTTAGCAATCTCAAAGAAACAGATGAGCGTGTCCAAATATTGGAAAAAGAACGATCATTTTTGGAATCGTCTCTAAAAGAATTAGAGTCTAAATTCTCTGCATCTCAGGAAGACATTATTGCTTCACTAAAATTGGAATGCACAAGTTTGTATGAGAAGGTAGAACATTTGAAGCAGTTGCTAGAGAAGGCAACCAAGGAGGCCGATCAAACTATTTTAGCCCTACAGCAGAATCAGGAGCTCCGAAAAAAGGTCGATCAGCTTGAAAAATCCCTTGAAGAGGCTGACGTCTATAAGCTCTCGACGGAAAAAATGCAACAATATAATGAACTAATGCAGCAAAAAATAGAAATTCTCGATGAGCGTCTTCAGAGGTCTGATGAAGAGATAGATTCTTATGTTCAGTTATACCAAAACTCCATGAAGGAATTTCAAGATACTCTCACGAAATTGAAAGAAGAAAGCAAGAAAAAAGCACGCAACACTGTGGATGAAATGCCTCCAGATTTTTGGAGTAGTTTATTACTAATGATTGATGGATGGTTCATTGAGAAGAAAATTTCAGCGGAAGATGCTATGCTGTTCAGAGAGATGATTTGGAAGAGAGTGGGAAGTATTCATGATGCATATATGTCATGTAAGGGAAAGACTGAGCGTGATACCATTGCCACATTTCTCAAGTTGATATCATCAAAATCACGGTTAGACGTTTGAATCATGATAATGTCTTCATGCATACCACATTCTGGTTTCTAACATGTATTTGTTGTCAATGTTTAGTCCAAGATTACATATCATTCATATTGCAGCTGAGATGGCACCCGTGGCTAAGGTATACTTCAACTAATATTATGCATTTTTTTCTGCTTTACTTTAGCAATATTCAAAGTCCTTTATAATTATTCCTTGGGGCTTTCTCTTTTCTGAGTGATAAAGCCTAAGTTCTTGTGACTGCACCACTATATTCAGCAAAGTTACTGAGCATGACGTGGGGTATAACGGATAGATGGGGGTCTGGAAGAACTTGTAAGGATTCATGCGCGGCACCTTGAGAGAGATTTAACTTTGTGCTAGCCTTGAGGAATTTATATCATTTTCAGTTCCAAAATTTTTCGATACATTTCTGTGAGAAAGGCATCAATAAATAAGGCAAGGACTAGAGAAGGAGTTGGTGTTTCTAAAAGGGTAAACTGAAAGGGTCACCAATACAAATTTCCAGTCGACTGGAGAAGGAGTTGGTTACTTCTTTTCAGTTTATAGGAACATCATCAGTTACATTAGTAAATTTAAAAGTTAGATCATTAATGGAACATGCTAATCTGCAGTATTTTCCCTTTTTCCTTTTCTTTTCTTTTCTTCCTCGTCTATTTTTATTTATCTATCTATATATATATTTATTTATTTATTTCTTGTGTGGGTGTGGGGCACTGAGGGATGAGGTGTAATGATATGGTTATATGCAAATGCGTTTAGGTGGGATACAAAATATTATAAGGACTAAGATATGGGATGCATGTGTATGCATCAGTCATCGTGCCCATTTAACCAGTGATCTTAATGGCCTACATACAGAGTATTATGTTTGAAAATAGGAATGCCGCAAGGGCTCCTGGCCTGTATCACTCTTTACCACATTTTATCCGGAAATACATTATGATGTTAACTTATCTAAAGGGTTTTGGTTGCTTGTGTTAAAAGGTTGGCGGTCTTGGTGATGTTGTGACTGGTCTCAGTAAAGCATTGCAGAACAAAGGACATCTTGTGGAAATTGTGCTGCCAAAATATGACTGCATGCGCTATGATCTTGTTCAAGACCTAAAGGTACTTGTAAATCACCCTGTGTATTTTGGTGCTGGGCAAATTCTTATTTTTTGCAAGCTGGTATGATGAAATGCAGGCCTTAGATGTTCCTGTGGAGTCATATTTTGATGGCCGACTGTACAAAAACAAAATCTGGAGTGGCACTGTTGAAGGTTAAAAATGTTTTCACTTAGGAATTCGTCTACTTGTACAAAATTCTTTTTACTCATAAATGTGTCCCATCTGATGGCCATATATTTAAAAAAGTGGTGTGATGTGTCAAGAAATGGGATCCTGCCACATGAGTGCGTAAAAAAGATTGTTGTAAAAAAAATTTGTACATGTAGCAGAATTCTTCACTTAATGTGCCTAAACTTATTCTGATGAATTTGATTGTTATTCCAGTTGAATTTTGTAATTGACAATGAATTTATTTTTGTTCAGGTCTTCCTGTTTATTTCATTGAGCCTCATCATCCAGGTGATTTCTTCTGGAGAGGTCAACTTTATGGAGAGCATGATGATTTTAAGCGATTCTCATTCTTCAGCAGGGCTGCACTTGAGCTACTTTTACAAGCTAGCAAGAAACCAGACATTATTCACTGTCATGATTGGCAGACAGCTTTTGTTGTATGGATGTTAAAGATTTAATTAGTTGCATTTCACCTTTCTGGAGTCTCTGCTTCAAATTTTTGACAGGATGATATTTATTGTTTCTTACAGGCATTGCTGATATTTATTGTTTCTTACAGGCGCCACTTTATTGGGATCTATATGTTCCAAAAGGGCTGAACTCAGCCAGAATATGTTTTACGTGCCATAATTTTGAATATCAAGGAACTGCACCATCCACAGAATTAGCATCGTGTGGTCTTGATGTTTATCACCTAAATAGACCAGATAGGATGCAGGACAACTCAGCGCAGGATAGGGTCAATCCTATTAAGGTAAGATAGGGAACTTTACTTGATAACTCATTGTCTACTGAAAACCAAACATATAATAAGATCAATCCTATTAAGATAGGAGAAAGGAATTGTTCTTATAATCTAGTTATGCTGAAATCGACAAATGTTCATCATGCGAAGCTTTAAACAATTCTCTATTAATCCAGGCAAACCCCAACTCTCTGCAGTCCCATAGATACAGTAGGGAGATAAAGCTTTGTCATTTTCTTCCACTTGATTGTTGGCTATCAATTTTTTCACAAGTTCCTGTCTTTTATCAGGGGGCAATTGTGTTTTCCAACATTGTAACAACAGTTTCACCAACCTATGCACAAGAGGTGCGGAGTTCTGAGGTATGGACTTTACGCTTGATCTACTGGATGCAAAATGCAATTTTTTTTTTTCCGATTATTTTTGCTTCCATTTTGTACTTCTTGCCACTTCCCAGGACTAGGTGTTTGTGAATTGCACAAAATAATTTGTAAATACTGAGCAAATACTTGACTCTTTTAAACAACCTCAAATTCTCTATACATAATCTTGTGATCTCAGGAAATATGATGCAAGTAATGAGTGATAAAGTTACTACCGGCTTATGTCACACAGTTTATGAGGGACAGTACACTAGATATTTTACCAATGGGTTAACTTGTGTATTTCATTTTACCATACAGGGAGGACGGGGCCTTCATGCAACACTTAACTCTCATGCTAAGAAGTTTGTTGGAATTCTAAATGGAATTGATACTGATGCATGGAACCCAGCTACTGACAAATTTCTAAAAGTCCAATATGGCGCCAATGATATTGAGGGCAAAGCAGAAAACAAAGAAGATTTAAGAAGACGTCTTGGACTTTCATCTTTTGATGTCAGAAGGCCATTGGTAAGTCTGCTTGCTTTTTACACAATTAATCTTCTACTAAAATGGAGGACAGTTCCTTTGCAATTTACTCGTGGAGGTTTCCCTTTCCCACAAGAATTTAAAATTTTCTTTAGACAAAGAAAATGTTTGCCTATTTCTTACATTGCTTGATGAAGAGGTAAATCTACAGATCTTGGTATATTTCCATGACTACGACATCTGAGGTTTGTTACTGTTAAATGAAATTTGCTGCCATGCATTTAATTAACAAAAAGGATCTACCCTCTAAATAGAACACTATTATGACATCCTCCCCTCTTACACGGATCAGTTAAAAAAAGAGAAAAATCCCTCTCTATTGCCACGTCCCCTCCTATTGCTACATGCCAGCCAGTTTGGCACAACAGAAGTGCCAACTGCTGGTAGGAGAAAGGGACCATTCAGTAAAATTAGTATATATCTGAACAAACCCCTCCCACCCTTCCAGAAACTTAACAAGTGGGACTCTCGAAATTTTTTTTGGCAGGTTGGTTGCATAACAAGATTGGTGCCTCAAAAGGGCGTGCATCTTATTAGGCATGCAATATATCGGACATTGGAACTGGGAGGACAATTCGTTCTTCTTGGTTCAAGTCCTGTGCCACACATTCAGGTAATTTCTTCCTTCTTATCTATAGAAGGGTGTACACAACGATGCAGCTTTTCTACCAATTTAACTTGCTAAGAAAAGGAAAGGAAAATGGAAGAGAAGATATCCCCCTAGTTTCTTCTCGTTGAAACATAAAGAATTTTGTTACCTTCTTAAATGTGTGGCATATGTGTAGTACCCGTTTTAACTCCAATCTATTCCCAACACTGGATAATTTGAATGATCATTTCCCTTTTTTTGCATGAAAAACATCTGACTATGGCATTCATCTGTAGAGAGAATTTGAAGATATTGCAAGCCATTTTCAGTGTCATGAACATATTTGGTTGTTACTGAAGTATGACGAGTCTCTTTCACACATAATTTATGCTGCCACTGACATGCTTATTATCCCATCTATTTTTGAGCCTTGTGGCCTTACACAGGTATGCTTCTAGAACTTCTTTATCATTCACTGTCGAGCTTTGAAGCTTACCAGAATTTATTGATGCCAATACCTTTTCCAAATTCATGCTTCACGAATGTAGATGATTGCAATGAGATATGGTTCAATTCCCATAGCCAGGAAAACTGGAGGCCTGAATGATAGGTAGGCTACTTGGTGTATAACTTTAAGGAAAACATCAAAGTTTCTTGGAATTTACTAGTAGGGCAATTCAAATGAAAATTTTATTTCCTTGTGCAGTGTTTTTGATGTAGATGATGATGCAATACCAGTTCAGTACAGAAATGGATTTACATTTTTGTCAGCTGATGAGCAGGTAACTAGAATATTGGTTACTTTATTTTCTGTGATCGAAGATATGTTAAATTTTCAATGAAATTTATCCTGTCATATGATTTTATCCCTCACATGCTAACCCTTTTGATGGTGATATTTTATGGGAAAATACAGGGATTTAACAATGCCTTAGAGCGTGCATTTAACCTCTACAAGAACAACGTTGATGGTTGGAAACAGCTTGTTCAGAAGGATATGGGCATAGATTTTAGTTGGGATTCATCAGCATCAATTTACGAAGAACTTTATGCGAAGTCTGTTGCCCGAGCAAGGGCTGCAAATCGCGCTTGAGCTTTGTGCTTGAGGTAGTTTTCTGGTGACATTGGCTGAAGCAGGTTTTGGAAACTAAGTTGAAACTATTTCTCTCTGAGAACTTTTAAATGGAACCGATCCTGAAGGTCTTGATTTAGCAATTTGGTCTGAACTGGAGGCTATTTGACCGTGACGAGTTTCTGCTGCAGGATGGAAGGCAGCTACTGAACCTGATTTCACAATCGAGACTTCATCTTTTCAACTATTTATTTTTACACAGATCAAATAATTCATTTTCTTGATAAAACCCTACCATTTCTTTTAGTGTCAGAAGCACAAACCTCAGAATTTAGATGTATATAAACAGGTTAGTATACTGTAAATAAGTTCATAAGTTGAAGCACATATTTCTTTGTGGCTTGATAATAGCATATGGAGACAACTATGAAGATGAAATAAATGTTGGAATTTGGGATCCAAACATATGCTAATTTCTTTGGATTTCCTTGTTCTCTTCATTACACTGCTGTAGGTTTTGAGATTAGTCTGATAGGTTTTGAGATTAGTCTGATGGAAGAATCAGTCTGATAGGAATACGTGTGAATTTAACCCGTGAGAAGTGTAAGATTTAACATGTATTCTTATTCGCTGGTTTGTGTCTTTGGGGGCAGATGCAGTTTGTCTTTACAGGTGGATTGGCTCATTGCTCGATTTCTTGATTTCGGTTATGTCAAAGCAAATGTAAGACAAGCAGAGATGTATAACGGAAAAAATTTGCCAGCATAATATATATATATATATATATATATATACAGAAACAAAATCATTCAACGAAAATCTGAAAATGATTCACTTTCCAGGTACGAAGTCTTTTTTATCAATAAATGTAGGTGTAATAAAGTACGAAAAAAACCTATGGACCTCTTGCAAATGACTCATTGAACTAAAAACATGAGAATACAATGAAAACATAATATTGTATACATTTTTTGTTTTCTGAGGGGTTGTTTCATACATGGGTAATATTATGAACAATGCAATCAAAGTCTGGCCTGATATCTTCAAAAATCGTCTTATTACGAGCTGTCCAAAAATGATAAGTGCTATGTGCTTAGGCCTTGCTTTGCCATGATGTCCTCAGATTTCCTTCTTAATCCATTTCAATGCGTTAGATTCTGTTAACAACAGTACTTGGTCCTGTATATATGCCACAAACCTTGTACCTGGAAAATAAAGCAAGTTGTCTAAATTCGATTGGAAATGATAATGTGGGGTAGGTTGAAATTAGTGAAGAGACCTGTGAATTTTTGTTGCAGCGGCTTTACAATTTTTATGATTACCGCATCTAAAATCTTGAATTCGTTACTGATTGATGATTGGTAGTGGATGGTGTACCCGGCCCATACCCCCAATTCAAGTATTTTCCAGCGCTTGAAGTCATTTCCCTCGTTTCGCTGATAATAATGCAGAGGAGACACGCCCAATTTTTCTCGTCTCTCAAACAAGTGGAGAAAAGGCTCAAACTTGAAGACCGTCCATCCCCATCAGCCGCTCCACCACCTCCTCCTCCTCCGTCGCCGCCGCCACAAAACCAAGAAAACACTATCAACACTGAACAGACAGAGTCTCTTGGTTCTCCCATATACCTTGATTATGACTATGCCGCCACCACCGCAAATAACTCATCCTTCCAAGAAAGTGAAGTCCCTCGACAGTTTCTCATTAATTCCCCTGATTTCCCGCCAACCCATGACAGCCCACCTCAAGAAAACACTGGTGGAATCCAATATCTGGTCGATCAAACTACAGAAGAAAGTCTTGACGATGAGATTGTCCTTTTGATGCAGCTTTTGGGGTTATCTCATTGTGAAGAGCCCAACAAAAGTAAAGGCTTCTTTAACATTGGTAGTGATGATGATTTCTACAGAAAGGTAGTCGGGGTGAAGGGTCCGAAGAGCGGAAAGGAAGTCCAGAGGTTGGAGTGGTGGATAAATCATTTTCTAAAAGGTGAGAAGAAAGAGCCATTGAGGTTGGCACATTTGCTGTTGGGCAAAGCTGCTGTTTTACATTCAGATAATAATAGTGATGATTTTGGAGGTCTTGAGTTTCCCTCAACTATTGATGAGTTCTTGCAGAATGATCCACCAACAATTTAGTTCTTTTTTTTTTTTTTTCATTTATGGATATAAGGGATACATGGGAATGCTCAATGTAACATCAGAAGTGCTTTATGATTTTTCTGTGTGATTCCTTCTTTTGTTTAACGTATGTATAATTGGCTCCTTTCTTTTCTCCTTATATAAGACTGCTTTGGTTCCGATTCGACAATTAAACTGAAGAATTACACAGTTACCTTTGTAAATATCATATTTCCTTGTCTCCTTGTCTTATTCCTGGACAAAGTGCACATTGAAAATTGAATTCCTCCAACTCTCAAGCGTAAAAAAAACATCAGTTCTTTGATTAAATTTACATACAAATGATAGAGTGTCTTTCAATATAGCGTTCAATGATGTTTATCAAAAGTTGTGGCCAAAGGTAGCAGAAGGAACTGCTTTGAAAAGCTAAAATCCCGTTATTGTTATATTTTAATCGACACAGTTTGTTATGAATGCTTTGCATTTGTTCTTTATAGCACAAACCAATAATTTAGGCAAATCCCAACACTGCGTTCCCCAGGAGGGAATTCAGCTTTTGTTATTTTCTTCCACTTTATTATTGTCCATCAATACTTTTCACGGGGTCCAACCACCTTAAGATGTCCTGGACTTTCTTCTGATGATGTCAGGCGGCCATCGGTAAGTATTTTTGGTTTTTATACTGACTAGATAAGAGTATAATGGGAGGATGATACATTGGAATTTACTCGTGGAGTACACAAATATTCTGTACAATAATGATATGCACCTAGTGCTACATATTGCTCAATGAATAGATAAGTTTCTAAAATCATGATATTTTTTCATGATTACCCTTTTCTTGGTTCCAGCTCAGTACCAGGCATTCAGGTAATTTGTGGCTTTGTTAATCAATGCTTGACATACAAAAAGGGAATAATACCAAACAAAGAGCACCAGATTGGTTGCTCCTTTCTTGTGGGATATGGTTTTTGTTCTGAATTGTGTTGGTGGCTGCAACTTCAGGTTGATATTTTGGAGACGCCGTTGGACAAAGTGTGCGAAGCGACAGCAGGTGTGGGCTTCTTGATGGCGATTCTGGATGGTTTTCGACCCCTGCAGGTGTGCTTTCTTCGACTGTTGCCTTTGTGTTGTTGGTTTTTTGTATAGATAGGTTGCTTTGATTTCCTTTTTTTTCCCCCTTTTTGTAATGGGAGATATCCCCCATGTGGATATATTTTGGTATTTTCTAATGAAGTGATGGATTTTTTTTTAAAAAAAATAAATGGTAATTTGTGGCTTAACTGTACTAGAGCATGTACAACATGTAGCTTTTCTACTCTTAGAAGTTGTTAAATAAAAAGGAAAAAAAGGGAGTGAGACTCCATTGATACAGCGTTGTGAAGACTATATGACACCAGCAAATTAGGGCCGCAAGACAAAAAGAGTGGCCAATGAACCTAATGTCACAATTAATACTACATCGTTTTAACTGTCACAATCACACCATTCGTTTTCTGGGTTCAACATTAGCATTTGTTTGGTTTAGTGGCATAATTTCAGTATGTAAACGTACATAATGTAGGTAAAAATATTCATACTATGAAGCATAAGTTTCACTGTGGTTCAACAATGTGTAATATCCTAGTACGAAGATGGTAAGTTAGGAATCCAGGGATTAGTTATCTATTCTTATTTTGCTTGGATTTCCTTGACTTATTCTGTTTATTTCTAATTGAATTGTATGATTTGGGGATGAAACTTCATCGTCGAAGACTGTTGTCATGTTGGAGTATACGTGATCTCACCTTAAAAATTGAAAATATTTACATGTATTATTTTATACCTTCTACTTGTATTTCTGTTGATTTGTTTCTATTGCTTCTGATCACGAAATCATCATATTTATCAGATTATGGTGATTTCAGTGGCACGGTGAATTCCTGATAAATATTTGTTCTGCTGTTTCGATAAAATATAAGCAGAGAAATTGCTGGCTTACACCGACATAGAGAAACACATCTACAAGGACTAGAAGCCCACAACATTTCCAGCATGTGCCACAAATTCACAATAATATATCATTTTCAAACAATATGAATATGGTACACTTTGTCAATTCACTTCCCAGGTACAAAGTTTGTGGCATAGGCCCATGCATTGTTGTTAACGGGGTCTGCAAGGTGGTCAGCAAGGTTCTCCAATGGACCCTTTCCTGTCACAATGGCTTGGACGAAGAATCCGAACATGGAGAACATGGCAAGTCTGCCATTCTTGATCTCCTTTACCTTGAGCTCAGCGAAAGCTTCTGGATCATCAGCAAGGCCCAAGGGGTCAAAGCTTCCACCTGGGTAAAGTGGGTCGGTTATCTCACCAAGTGGGCCACCGGCAATACGGTAACCCTCAACGGCTCCCATCAAAACAACTTGGCAAGCCCAGATGGCCAAGATGCTTTGGGCATGGATCAAGCTTGGATTTCCCAAGTAGTCAAGTCCACCCTCACTGAAGATTTGTGCTCCAGCCTTGAACCACACAGCCTCACCGAACTTGACACCGTTGCGGGACAAGAGCTCAGGGAAAACACATCCAAGAGCTCCAAGCATGGCCCATCTGCTGTGAATCACCTCAAGCTCACGGTTCTTGGCGAATGTCTCAGGATCAGCAGAAAGTCCAGCTGTATCCCAACCGTAGTCACCAGGGAATTCACCAGTCAGGTAGCTTGGGGGCTCACCAGAGAATGGTCCCAAATACTTGACACGGTCGGGGCCATACCATGGGCTGCCAGAAGACACAGACTTGCTCGCTGTTTTCCTCATTGACACCCTACCATTGCCAGCGATCTGGGGGGCAGATGGTGAGAGTTTCACTGCCTTGCCAGCAAAAGATGGAGAGGAAAGAGCCATTGTAGAGGCAGCCATGGTTTTAAGTGAAGTGAGCTGCTGATTGATGGTTTCGTTGTTAAGTTGTTAAGTGCTTAATGTGCAGAGGTGGGTCTGGTTATTTATACAGAGGAGATGCAGATTTCCTTATCTACATATATCTATTTCTCTTCTTTGATTGGATCTCAAGATTTTTTCTACTTTGCCTCTCTTTCCACTTGGAAATCTGTAGTCCACCAATTTCTTGGGATTTACCAGTGTGGTTCTGGTTCAAACTAAGGCAGTTTATCTTAAACTTGCTATTCTTGATTGTGACAATCAATATCATATCCTACAGTGAGATTTTTTTCTTGTGTCTGTAAAAATATCTTGCTTGGAATATGAGAACTTGATATATGTCTTGATTCTGAATATCTCGATTCAACAGTGTCTACTATGTAATATTCATCTTTGTCACTGTCAATTTGTCTGAGTTCTTTAGTTCAATTCATTCAGTGAGATAATAAGAGCTTATGATATTGTTTGGGAAGAATTTATCTTCATCACCCGTTCCTGATTTAGATCGTAGAGGTCTTGATATGCTTTAAAGAAATATATGCTTAATACTCACATAGACGACTCTGCCTAAAGTTTTATACAGGAAATACCTACACGGAAGCCTGCATTATTTTCTGAAGTTTATACCCGTGACACTGTGAGTTAAATCCTCTGGCACTTTGAATGCTTTATAATAAGCTGTAATATTAGGAAATTGAGCATAATATCTAATACATTTCCGGACTAACATTACTTAGGTTCACCCCGGTGCCCTTGCATTGTACTATACTGGAAAACATATGAATGGTTTATACAGGATAACATGCGTATCTGTTTGAAATGAAGAGATAGTGAACTAATCCACGGGTACACATGGCTATCCCTCATTGGTCACAAGAAGCTATGTCGACATCAGGTGAGATTTTTGCTACAATATGTACCCAGGAAGGCAAATAAAATAAAATAAATAAAAGGAGGAGAGAGATTCCAAGATAACTGGTGGTGTTGGACGTTGCCAAATGGACATGCTATCAAAAATGTTATGCACCAATGAAAATATTGTTAGTGATCTTCATGGATAAGGACCTTGTTGATTACTGGGCAGCCCAGTTTGTATAAATACCATAATGTACTGGCCATGGAACTCAAGCTACAAACATCTTGCAACTCTCTTTTGAAATATTCAGTACAATGGCAGCCTCAACCATGGCTCTTTCTTCTCCTTCTTTTGCCGGAAAGGTGGTAAAGCTCTCTTCTGAGGTCACCGGTAATGGAAGGATCTCAATGAGGAAGACAGTTGGCAAGCCAGTTTCCTCTGGTAGTCCATGGTATGGGCCTGACCGTGTTAAGTACTTGGGTCCACTCTCTGGTGAGCCCCCAAGCTACCTTACTGGTGAATTTCCAGGTGATTACGGTTGGGACACTGCTGGACTTTCGGCTGACCCAGAGACATTCGCCAAGAACCGTGAGCTTGAGGTGATTCACTGCAGATGGGCCATGCTTGGAGCTCTTGGATGTGTTTTCCCTGAGCTGTTGGCCCGCAACGGTGTCAAGTTCGGTGAGGCTGTGTGGTTCAAGGCTGGAGCACAAATCTTCAGTGAGGGTGGACTTGACTACTTGGGAAATCCAAGCTTGATCCATGCCCAAAGCATCTTGGCCATCTGGGCTTGCCAAGTTGTTTTGATGGGAGCGGTTGAGGGTTACCGTATTGCCGGTGGGCCACTTGGTGAAGTAACCGACCCACTTTACCCAGGTGGAAGCTTTGACCCCTTGGGCCTTGCTGATGATCCAGAAGCTTTCGCTGAGCTCAAGGTAAAGGAGATCAAGAATGGCAGACTTGCCATGTTCTCCATGTTCGGATTCTTCGTCCAAGCTATTGTCACTGGAAAAGGTCCATTGGAAAACCTTGCCGATCACCTTGCAGACCCTGTTAACAACAATGCTTGGGCTTATGCCACAAACTTTGTTCCTGGAAAATAGATTTGTGAGTTGTGAGTTGTAAGACAAAAATGAATTCCAACTTGTCACAATCAATGATGTTTGCAGAGAGTGTTGATTTCATTCAATGAAAGAACCTGCAAGTAATTTTCTGCGTCACTACATGAATGTTATCTCTATTTTGTCTCAAAATTTGTGCGCTGTTTCACATTCAACATTTGATACTATGACCATAAGAGGCTAAGTGAGTAACTCGACTTCAATTTCAGCACACGAAATATAGTTTATCAACAAAAGCATATCCAAAATTCACACTCAATACTTTTTTATTAGTTTATCAGCATGTTACCATTATTATGAAGATTCTTTGCATTCTAATTTCTTGAATACAAACTTTAGTTGAAGTTCTGCGACATACACAATAGGAAAGGAACACTGAGCAATCAAGATTGACTCTGATCCCTTTCAATGTAAACGAATTCTTGAAGTTCAGATAGGTTTACGAAACCTCATAAAATGTTCAAACCAAAAATCAAAGATTTCCAGTAGTTTCTTAATGGACTTCAAGAAAAGAAAAAGGAAAGATGGAGGATCCAAAAATTCAACAAAAGAAAGAGGAAAGATGGAGGCTCCAAAAATTTAAAAAAATAATGGAAGTGACAGCTGTGGGATTTGAACCCACGCCCTTTCGGACCAGAGCCTAAATCTGGCGCCTTAGACCACTCGGCCAAACTGTCTGAATGCTTTTTCTCTCAGCTTATAAAATATATATCCAAGACAGGAAAAAAGTGGGGGAAGAGAAGAAACAGTAATGATGACTTTTACAAGCAACTACAAGTGCATGGTTCTTCTACTTCTTTTTCCCAAATAGGACAGTATCAATAAACCGAGTAGGAAATACGCTTGAATTTTTTCTTGCCTGTTCATCAACGTTGTATATTATATGTCACATGGACACAGAATAAAATTTCCCAATATTGCCATCGTCGAACATGTGCCCGCAACTCATCAAGGAAAATAAGAAGACGAAAGGAGAAATTAGAATAACTTAAATGCTCACGGTTAGTAAAAAATTTGGCACAGCAATATTTGTTATTTAAATAAAAGTATCACAATAATTGTCAAATTAATAAATAAATGAGGGAGAAAAAGGTCGAATCCTACCCTGTTAAATTTCCATTCAAATATACGTTTCACCTAATAATAAAATCATAAACAAAACCCATAATGTCATATTAAATTTTCAGTTTTAGCATATGAAAAACTTTTCATTTTGGGTTTTTAAAAAAAAAAAAAAAAAAACCAAATGAATAGTACACAATGATACTCATGAAATAACTTCTTATTACAGCAGATATTACATGAGTTAATTCCTCAGCACTATAAATATAAGCATTCTGTCACTTCATTTCCATATAACTTCAAATATTTCCTAATTCATAACAAAAGAATTTGGCATCCATGGCTCCATTTCTTGGCTCCTTTCTTCTCTTCTTCTTTGCAATTTCAGGTACCATTTTCCTTCATGCTTAAAAGCTTAAACTTTTAGAGTCTTCGGTCGATGATTAACTGAAGGACTCTTTGTTTTGTCAGGTGGGATTCTGGAGACTGCAAATGGACAGGCAGAGGGACAGGTAAGTTTGAGGGAAAAATCTTGTTAACAAGTTAGAGTTTTTCTTGAAGTAATTGGGAAGATTTTGTATGAATATACAGGGAGTCTGGTGCATCGCAAGGCCGTCGACCCCGGATCAAGCCCTGTTGGATAACATAGATTATGCATGTGGAATAGTAAACTGCAGCTTGATCCAACAGGGGGGCCCCTGTTTTTACCCTACTACTCTGATAAACCATGCCTCAGCTGTCATGAATCTTTACTACCAAAAAGCAGGAAAACATTTTTGGAACTGCGATTTCAAGAATTCCGGCCTTCTTGTTGTCACTGATCCAAGTAAACTTTTCTTCTCCCTCCCGCACCCTCCAAAGAATTGAAGGGAGCGTTGAAACTCTTCTTCTTAACTAGGTTGACTTTCAGTTTTTAGTGCAAAAGACGTTTTCTCAAGAACAGAGTGGAATATATCTTGTTTTCCATGCATGATTCACACAGGTTACTAATATGATCCCTTACTCCCTTTTTTCTGCAGGCTATGGTGACTGCAAATATGAATTTGATCATTAGGAGGTTTACAACAGTTTCTTGGGCGTTTTCCATTGCTGGCTTGAATCTTAAGTAGTTGTATTGAACATTTAGCTTTTCTTTAGCTCGTTAAGTTATCAAAATTTGTAATAAATTTCTAGTTAAAAGTAGTCGATATTGTCACTATTATTATTTATTCGAATATGGATTTTATTTTATTTAATATGCTTTTGTTTACTATGAAGTGCGCGATTCATTTTCCATTTTTGTTTTCCATGGACAGAAGAGAATTAAAAGCAGCAATTAATGGAAATCTCTTCGTAATTTTATAGCAAAGAACCCAAAAAGTGCATTTTGGTCACAAACAGTAAACCAGTCGTGGTAGGTTAAAGACATATCATGAAAGTTGCTTAACTGCTTATATGATGAAATATAAAAAAGGGATCAATAATGATGAATTTGCAACAAAATATTCTTGCATTGGCAAAAGAAAGTATCAAGTCAAATATAAAGTTTTTTTGTTTTTGTTTTTTTTCCCCATCTTATGTTATTTTTCTAGTGCGTTAAGATATCAATATGCTGCGTGAACGGTTTTAATTACTTTTTAATCATATTGTCCATATGTGAAAAAGCGTCTACCAATCTATATGTTTAAAAATTCAAATCTCCAGAAATTCTAGCATCCAATTGTACAATTGGATTTCACCTCATAAGGTATATCAAGTAATAATAATTTTGGGAATCAAGGGGTTAGTCCATATGGTTAAAGACATAACCTCTTACCGAGATTACTCTAATTCAAATCCCCGCAATCTCCCTCCCCCATCCCCCTTTGTACCCAAAAAAAAAAAAAAAAAAAAAAAAGAGGTTAATAATAATTTTAACACACGACCTACAGAAAAAGGTTTTTATCGAGTGTTATTTATGTCAATTTTGATTATAAAAAGAGGTGGACCCAATAATTGGGCTTCAGTGGCGAAGCCCAATTGACTGCTCAGTCTCAACAACCCAGGATGAATATATGTACATATACGCAGAGAGAGAGAGAGTGAGTGTGTGTGTGTGTGAAGCAGATGACGCCATTACTGAAAGAAGCTCTGCAACAAACCCTAAGAGTAGCCAAATTTTTCTGCTTTCTTCACGTTACAAACACGTACATTTGCACTTTCGCTTGGGTATGCATCAACGTATTGTACGTTAACGTACAGCCTCCTCGCCATGGAGAAATTATTGAAGAATTATTTAATTTTGTGATTGCAGGCTATGGGTCCCAGCATGCTTCCGACGATCAATCTCTATGGAAACTTGCTGTTGGCTGAAAGAATCTCAACCCGTTTGGGGAAAGTTGACCCGGGTGATGTGGTCCTCATCCGGAGCCCCGTGAACCCGAGACAGATTGTCACCAAGAGAGTGAAAGGCATGGAAGGTGACACTGTTACTTATTTGGTGAATCCCAAGAACAGTGATGAAGAAAAGACTGTTATTGTAATCAATCTCAACTCTTAGCTTTCTTGCAGTTCAGTTTTTCCGATTATTTTCGATTTGATTTTAGAAATGCTCTTCTTTGCTTATTGAATCTTAAAGTTAGCATTTTTGGGATACTACTTCGTTTAATGTAGAGGAATTTGTTGGTTTTGTATATGATCAATCTCAAAGGGTTTACTCTATTCAAAAAAGAATCTCAAAGAGTTTATTTTGTATTATTATTCCTATTATTATTATTATTATTATTATTATTTCAGATGAATCAAATTTTCTGTTTTTGTCTTAATGCAATCATCTTAGTGAAATTCCTTCTGAACAATGATTGTATTAGACCATTGATGTATAATGCTTTCCAAAGGTTTTGCAGTATTTTGTCTCCAAAATCCTTATATCTTTGGTGTACTAGGTTTTTTTTCAGTTCTTTTTAACCGAATTTCATAAATCACATTTTTTTTTAGGTGCCAAAGGGTCACGTTTGGATAGAGGGGGATAATAGATATAATACTAAAGATTCGCGGAAATTTGGGCCAGTTCCTTATGCACTTCTGCAAGCTAGAGTTTTCTGCGTGGTAAGCAAATTTATTATTTACCTGCAGTGGATTTCAGACGTCTAAATAGCTGGAGGAGTCTTCTCTTTGTCTTCTCGATTTGTTTATTCATATTGAAAACAATATGTGATATACCTTTGAGCTTCAACTTAAAAAGAATTGAACTTTTCGAATTTGATAAGATCAAATGGCTTAAGTTCCGTTCTAGTAAAGTTAGTCTGATTGAACACTCAATAGTGTGAAGCTTTCTTCTTGCTTGTTTTCGGTTGTAGGTATGGCCTCCTGAAGATTTCAGATTAATAGGCAAGGATTTTCAGTAAATTTTACCGGGTGAGATGCAGCTGTTCTCTACCTTCTTTTGCTAATCGCTTTCACTCTCTCTTCAGAATTTGAGCATGTTCATGTTTGTCAAATGATGAAATTATGTTTACCGGTTACACGTACATTTTTTTTTTTCAATTAAGCATTATACTTGATCTTCCTATGCACTGAGGTGCACATTCACAGATATAACCCTCACGTGCTGCTCTTGTAGTACTTGCTCTAGTGAACAATCTCTCTGGACCTTTTGCAGCTTACAGTACTGATAGTTACATAAGCAGCCTATAACGATGTAGACTATAATCAGAGTCAGCAAGTTTAGATATAAGATGAAGTCGCTGTTAAAAGGATATTATTCACTGGAATCCTGAGTCTGGTGGGATTTCTCTTTTCTGGAAAGGGAAGAGAGTAATTAATCTTTTGGATATCTACAGTAATAAGTTTTCATTGAACGACAAGGACATGGGGATTTCTTTTTTTTTTTTTTTTGGGTGGGTGGAAGCCTGGAGGTTTGATGCGGTCCCTTGATTAATTGCGCTTGATGTACGGTGTACGAGCTATCTTTTCTAGGCTGCATACTTTTTGTAATTATCAGTTTTTAGTTATGTTTTTTCTGTGATTTGTATTTTCCCTCATGTTAAACGGTTAAATTTATCGGCCATTGTTCTATAAATTTGTGAATTGGCACTTATTTCCTTTAAAATCACATGATTTTTGAATGGATTCGTTTGTAAGAATTTGTTCTATAATATTTGATGCAGTTGTAGACTATGCACAGATAGTTGAAGATTTGATGAAAAGCAACCAGTTGCGAGGTTTTGTTTTCTTATACTTCCAGAAATGAGCAGCTAACATCTGATAATTCAAGTGGACATGTAATAGCAGGAAAAGGAGAGAGAAAACCTTCGCTAACCAAATCCACTCACCCCAGTTTCTCATATTTACCTAGTAAATTAAAAAAGCCCCACACTACATCATAGTTACTTGGTTCTGCTTCTGTAGAAGATCAAGGAAAGGTTTCTTTCTTCTTGATTATTTCAAAGCTGGTAGCAGAACTTCGGATCCATCTGTTTCTTTTGACTAGCGTCTAGTTGTTTCATGGAAAGACAAATTATGAGATCGGAAGAGCGTCGTACTTTGTGCTTATACATCAATGGGGGAAATATTTGTAATTAATTAATTAAATTTCAAGTGAGTACCTTACCTCTTTGATAGGCAGATATTGAGATAGTTTTTCGATTCAATGAATGAATAATCCTCTTAGCACGTTGAATTATTATTCAATTCAATCATGTTCGGTTGGCATCCATGGATAACTCATTTCTGTCCCTCACAATTCTTGGCTGCTTTCTGAACTTAAGTTTTCAATTTTCGGGCTTTAACTCTTTGGGTCCGTCGCAGAAGATAATATCTGTTGAAAAAATTGTTATATTTGTTATACAGGTTATACGGGGAGAGGATGCAAATTAAAATTGATGTCATTACAATAATGTTTCCATGAGAACTTCCCTATATTGGCATGTTGCAGAAAATATATGAATTATTTACTACTAATTATTCAAGCTTCAAATTTTACCAAATGCTAAGGTGCCGTCCTGTTTGGTGTTATGAGGGTGTTTTCTATTTTCATTCTCCCAAAATGTGGAAAAAGCATTCTGTTGCTCCTTTTTGGAACCAAAACTCGGTTCTGATTTACTGAAGAAAACGCAAAACACAAAAATGTCGTTTTCATCCATTTTTCTTCCCGGCCCATAGGACATAACAGCAACAGGAAAATGCAAGTAACTGTTGTAACCTTGCTAATTAATATGAACCCACCATAGCCTGCACGAAAGTCACAACAGATGAACAAAGGCTGTGGATGGAGAAAGGGACCCGGGTTTTTTTTGGGGGGGGGGGTGGGGTTGTGAAACGGAAAGGGTTAGTGATTGGAAAATTTTACTTGGATCAGTACAGTATAGGCCTGAGCTGTTGAAATCGCGGTTCCAATAATGCAAACCCAATAGGCGGGGAGCCAAAACCACTGTTTATTAACACCTAACAGGATTACTGACCTTGCTTTTACACGCCCGCGCACACAAAAATGAAAGAAAAAGGAACCACAATATATTCCAGTTCTTTTAAAAACTTTCAACAAAAACTCTTTATGCACAGCAAATAATCCAAATTTTGTTAAAAACTTCGACTTCTCTCAATGCAAATACTCCGACGTTGGACAGTGACAAATAAATCTCTTTCTTCTAGCAAATATTATGCATTGAAAGATCCATGCTGTTTAGATGGTAAATTATCCATTTAACCAGGAAGGTGGAAAAAGTTAAACCAATGAGAAACCCACAAGTGTGTTTTTGGGCCCTTGAACCCATGTGGAGATTGGTCTAGACTACCTATTAGGATACTCCCAGAATACCAGATATTTTCTATGTATGAAAAAGTTACTTCCAAGAAAAAGTAAGCCCTTTTTTCTATGGAGTACAAGAAAGTTTGCAATACAGGTAGTTGAAGCCTGAAGGCACACAGCAATATGTAGAAGCCAAATAAAGGCTAACTTGACCAGCTCAGGCTATATTATGTTATGGTTAACGATAGCTTGAGAACAAAAAGGAAAATGTTGGAAGACAATCTATTAGGAAGATTACACTAAAATGAAATCTCTACAGGATTTAGTTAGTCAATATATGTACAAGAGATCAGCAGTCTTGTGGCTGAACTCTGAACAGGCTATCTACAGCTTGCATTCAAGCTGCTACTTTTCTCCTGCCATCTGTGATAGTCCTGAGTCCTGTTCGTTTCAGCATCCTTCTCCATATCCTTTGACTCTGGGAAATGTTTCTGAACAAAATTTTGGCAGTGTTTCAAATGGGACTCGCTCTTGATACCTATATTCAAATAAAATCCTGATCATCTGTTAATTCGATATATACAGAATTCATCATCCTTTCCAATTTCTCAAAATGCACCCATACCCCTACAACAGACACAGACACGTATATGAAAAATCTTGGTCTGAGGTCTTTTGAGTTCTTTCCTAGCCCTGTAAGGAGGTAAGATGGGAATTAGGAGTTTCAACTAATATCGGTTCTGGTCAAAGCAATATATGATCAGAACTGAAATATAGTTTCAAAAGGGGATTATCAATTGATAAATGCCTGTTGTCTTCATGTTTTCAGTATAATTTATGATTTAAAGAAAAAAATATTGATGTGTTTTTAACATTTTGAGTGTGTTTCCATATCAAAATCACAAGGAACTATATTATCGATGAAGCAACATTAGAATTGAAGTCTATGACCTGGTTTGACATGCTTGTTGCAGAAGTCCAGCTCTGTGGATGCAATGTTACTGAATCATCATCTCTAATGAAAGTTATCGTTCTCGATTCCTGGCCTCGACTGGTAACAAGTGGAGGTGGGAGCTCCCTCATCACCCATAGTACGAAGGCTGAAGGCACTGATGAACCTGGAAAAGGTTGTGTAAACACATTAATATAAGAGAATACACACTGCCATACCAGACACATGATCAGGAACATCCCTCTCCAATGGAGATAAAAGTTCTCAATGAGTTACCCAATTTTCCTCTAAACTGGAAGCAGATCTCATCATTTTGTTATATGTCCATGAAGCACATAAACATTTGTGCTTTCATTGGATGTGAAATTCAAATTTATACTAAAAATCACATTCTAATCAAGACTTCCAGATATCTATCTTTTTTTGACGTCATACTTCATCATCAGTGCTACATTAACTGCTGTTCCCTTGATATAAACACTAAGGAAAGCAGATGACAGGGAAATAAAATGTGTACTTTTAAGTGGGATCAATGTAAAATCTGAAGGGAGGTTTCCATAGATCATACGGACTAGGTCGTCTCGTCATACTGAGAATATGTAATTTTAGAAATTTTACATCTAAGAATGAAAAAGGATAAATGAATATATCAATAATCCAGACTCTTAGATTGATTGCCCAGCCTTCAATTTGATCATTCAGGTGGATCTCTACACGAACCACCCACTCTCTCCATATCTGCACCTAAATTTTAGATCAAGAATAAAGGATATATTAGTATCCCAGTGTTTTGATAATTGCCTGCCCAGACTTTTATTCAATGATTCAGGTGGCCATTGCAGAAATTGCCCAACTTTACCACCTTTCTTTCTTGGTTCGACATTCATTACCTCCTGCCCGGGAGGAGGGTGTGGTTTAAAAAACAAAAAAAAATAGGGGGGCTGGGGGTGGGGAGGGGGAGACTTAGAAATCAGGTTGCACAGATGATCTAAGTCTACAAAAAATATTCCTCAATGTTGCTAGCAAGCACACTCGGATACTGTTCTCTGATCAAATTGGCTAAGAAGATGATATCACCATCAGGAATAACATATATATAGCTAAATATAATGACAGTTCAAATTTTCCAGCTCATATCATCGAATGAAGTTAAACAAATACCTATGAAATAATACAGAACCAGTAGAAGAGAGGTATAACCACTGTCTATCTCTTCTTGATGCCAATGATAAATCAGCTGTAATATTGAAAATATTTTCATAAGAAATTCCTTCAGACAGAAAGCAGGAACAGAGGACAGATTGTTAGAAGAATAGGAATAAATACTTACAGGTATATTTGTAGATATAGTAACAACAGCACTTGATATGAAACATACAACAGATACAATGGCCAAACCTGCAACCTATATAGAGAAAATTATGTTACCGAAAACCAATTGTTGAAACATGGGTTCTAAGACCTATTGCAAAAGAATATCTGCTACCTATCAACAGGTAAACAATACAATTATTTTTACCATAAGCAAATGAAGAAACAGTGTGGGCCTGCTTACCAAAATAAGAAAAGCAACAGCAGTGGAAAAAAGGAAATACTAATTTCAGAAAATTTAACTTTATTCATGACCATGCACTTTGGAATTTGAAGGAAACACAGAAATTCTAGTAGAAGTTTGGAACTCTTAAAAGAAGATTTTAGATTAAAAATAAAAAATGAAGAAAGAACTACCCCCATAAATATTTAAATCATCCTTAGCCATATGCCAAAAGTCAATATACAAATTCCAGGAATTAAACTTGTTTGGATGACCATTGGCTAAACTTATCTGATAGGCGTGAAATTCAACTATTAATTTCTGTTTTCAATAATTTCCACTCAACACACACACACACACACACACACTGAGATAAAGATCACGGAAAAAGCATCTTAGACTTTCCAGATCAGCATGGTAAAATTTCCTAAATAACAATTGAGTGAACTACCTTCCACATTTCTGATGAGACGCGCTCAGATCTCACTTTTTTCATTTTCAAGAACAAGACAATGCCTGCACCAAATTTGATTTGTTGAAAGAATAGAGACACACTAGTTGAAGAGAACTAACGGTAGTAGAATCTACATAATGCATAAAAACATATTGGTTTTGTAATTATGGGCAAGAAATGAACAGCGCCTGGCAAAAAATATCTCAAACCAGTGGTTTTCCAGTCATAATTCTTTTCTTGAGTCTCTTTAGTTTCCAATGCAGTTAAAAAGTACACAGCAGGATCAAAACATATTAAAGCAGTTCTTAATCATATCAATATATCAAACTCTCAGAGTGATCGAAAAAAGAGAAGCAGAAAATGAAACTAAAATGGATGATAAGAATTTTGAAAAAAGCAAGAATAAGTAGTTCAGCCGATTCACACTTTGAAATGCTCTAAAATCTAGTACCTGTGACAAGTATTGATTTTAAAGCTTATTCAAGATTTTCTCTTACTTCATTGATGATAACTGACTGACAAAAATGTTAGCCAAATTATAATATTTTTAATCAAAATATAATAAAGAACTATAAATTATCTGCATCAGCAATGAAGTTGTTGCTTTAGATTCAATATATTCCAAAACATTGCCTCCAAAGTCTTCTTTTCCAGGTATAGGTGCCATTTCTTTAAGCCAGATGATTTTAGCATGCATCATACGCTGATCAGCGTAGGATGAGTCGCTTGAATCAGCTTAATGGTAGAATAAGGGAAAGTTACTGTCCATGCGAATATATACCATGTTAATCCACTTCTCTCAATCTAAACCATGATACTAACTGAAATGGAGTTATATGAAGCTAATTTTCGTAAAATAAAATGATAGTTGGAAAAAATAATAATAATAATAATAATGATAATAATAATTCTTCATACATAGTGCAGAAAAAAAATCTGCTGCATCAGCAATGAAGTTGTTGTTTTAGAGTCATTATATTCCAAAACATTGTGTCCAAAGTCTTCTTTTCCAGGTTTAGGCACCATTTCTATAAGCCAAATAATTTTAGCATGTATCATACACTGATCAGTACACATCTACGGTAAGTTATGTTCATGATAGTTACATAGTTATTAGTGAATCAGCTGGTAGAACAAGGGAAAATTACTGTCGATATGAAAATATACCATGATAATCCACTTCTCTCAACCTAAACCATGAAACGAATTGAAATAGAGTTATATGAAGCTAATTTTCAGAAAACAAAATGATAGTTGAAAAAAAATAAAAATACTTCATGGTACCCACAACAAAAATAAAATAAAATAAAATAAATTTAAAAATAAAAAAATCTGCTGCTTAGTAGCATATTGCTCACCGTAGCATGCCAATGCTCCTCCCAGCAGAAGAACTGCAATTGCAAAGAGGTCTACGTATACCTGCAATGTAGTTGCAAATTGCACTTTAATTAACCGTCAAAAACCCACAAACACAGAGAGGAAAAATTTTGGGGGGGGGGGGGGGGAAGGTAAT
>CAVNYN010289299.1:0-30792 GCA_963692815.1 Nyctanthes arbor-tristis | reverse complement strand
CCCCCCCCCCCCCCCCCCCCCCCCCCCCCCCCCCCCCCCCCCCCCCCCCCCCCCCCCCCCCCCCCCCCCCAAGGTAATGTTTCTGTACAAGATTACCACTGGAAGACATTTATATTCATCTAACTAAAGTACAGCAAAAACATACCGACCAAATAGGTACTAAATGAATTGCTTTAGAAATTAGAAATTTTACATCATGTTAATTAAAAGCATCCATATCCTAAGACTATGAGCTGAATAAATTAACAATGCAGGATCTACTTGAACACAAATAATCATCCACTTCATCAACTCTTATGATAAACTCATCAGTAATGACATTGCCATGGTTCTACTATTTATAACCCGATAAAACTTTCCCCAGTTTTAAATTTTAATCAGATAAAAGCAAGCTGTTTCTTGGAACTTTGTCTCCGGAAATTCCAATCCCTGAAGGAGAGGAGTCGAGATATGATTGAATTACTCAACTAGTCATATGAAAAATTTTATGTCATGGTATATGCACACAAAACAGTATCAAATTGTAATACAAAAGTAGATGTCCGAGGACAAGAAATTACAAAATAAATATGACGTTGTCTTACAGCATATATATTTTCCATAACTCTAGCCAACTACATAAATCCCTAGAAAGTTGTACTAAAATTGTACATACATGTCGTACTGCAAATGTAGGTTCCATTGAAGAGATGCCTGTGAAGGCTGTGACTTATTATGTATCAGCACAACCTGTCATGATATACAGGGTAGGTATATCTACACATAATTGCCATTATCAACAATTCCATTGAAAAGTAGTACCAATTCCATTTACGCATGAGCTTGCCATGCACAACTAAGATTTGGAAACCATATAGTAGCATTTGTTTGAAAAAAATATATAGTCAAAATAAACCAAAGTCCCAGGTGTACATGCCTGAGCAACCACTTCTGAATCAATTGGATTCTTCCCCATCCCAATCCAGATTAGCACAGCACATGCTAACATTATTGCAATAACTATCAAGGTAACCTGGTAAAAATTTTTTATTACATAAATTAAAATACGGATTAGAATATAAAATTAAAATTCTATCAGACAAAGGTTTTACTGCACTAATACCAAGATCACTACTTTTTGCCGGCTTCCTGTACGGATTGGCCAAAAAGAGCAACATCTTCTGCAACTATTGGTATTAGAATCAGCTGTCCTCTTCTCCAGCAGGGCATCTCGGGGACTATATCCTTCATCCTCATCATCGTCATTTGATTGATGGCAAAGATCGACCCTACAAATTGAACATTGAATTAGGCCTTTATGAAAACAGAAAAGTGAAAACAAGGATGTTGCATATATGGAATGCAGTTCCACTATCCCATGATGAGGCAGAACAGTCCACCAGGACAACTTGCATCTACATTTTACAAATTGCAATGAACAAACATAACCTTATTATTTGACCCCTTAGCAATCTATTTTATTTTGAAATAAAATAGAATAACTGGCAAAGAGTTGGGTAGCACGAGATATTGAGACGTGATTAGTTTGACCAATTTCTATTTTGAAATAGAATGAATTCGCTCACAGGTGCTAATATTATTGACATTCATTCCGTACTTCAGATTCAAATGGAAATGAAATGCAGATGTGAGATGACTGGTTTGACCATGCCTGGACTAATCACAAGTAAATGTAGATCCATGACACCGTGTATTTATGTAAAAGCATTCAAATTTTTGAATAACAAGAAGAGAATAACTTACCAGAATGACAAGAGTAAAAGAAATGCAGCAATGCACAGAATTTTGGGGAAAGCTGCAAAATAATATCCTTTGGTTTAAGCAACCTTTAAATTTCACAGAAGACATCTAAACTTTATAACTGCTAAAGAATTTGGAGGATTGGAATTTGCGTACCCATGACGACAAAACCACACGAGTTTGACCAGCAAAGCCAACCCTTGCAAGCAGCAACAAGACTTAATACAAAATAAAAGAAATACCCTGTGGTTAAGAAGTTACATTTAATCAGCCATCATGTAACACAAATGAGGACCTAAGTTATCTGAGATATAATACACATCATCCAACGAACATCTTCAAAACATATGGCTAAACAAAATATAAATGAAATCACATTCAAGGTATTGCTGATGAGAATGGTGGTCATAATATGGCCAACTTTGGAACGATGCCACCATACAAGGAATATCAGTGAACCAAATTATCACAATTGCTCAGAATTAGCTTATGCCTTCTAAGGTCTATTTCTACCTCTTTTACCTGGAACAAAAATATGTGGATCTCTTACAACCAAAATGGAAAATGTAAAGTTTAGTGTAGAAAAGCTGCCAATTCCAGCATTATTAAAATTGTCTGGACCAACTAGATGATCCAGTAAACAGTTCTTCCATGCTCAGGGCCTTGTATCCCACAAAACACTGGCTACAGATTATTCTGTTAACTGCTTCATATTTTTTGGGGACTATTAGGGTGGCATTCTTCATTCCAAACATTTGGTTGTCTTTACTCTGCACTTACTTAGAACCGCCATGGTGAATAAACCCGTAATGTGGAAAAGAAGGGTGAAATTAACAATTAATGAAGGAAAGCAGTCAAGTTATATTTTCTGTTACTGTTTAGTGTAACAGTAGCATGAACTTAAAAACCTAGAGAAAACAATGTTATAGAACTACTTAATTCTCACCCAAATTAGAGGATCCAATCATTAGATGAAACACCTGCAAATATCACACGGTTTTATCAGATCTTCAATATCATAGGACAAATAAAAGGCCAATATTGGAGACAATAAATATTTTATTTTAAAATATGCTCTCTTGTTGATCTGCTAGACTAGTGAAATCATGCACCATAAACAGATTAACTACCAGTTGCAAAATTGAAAGGTACATGCAGTTCAGATACTAGAACTTGGAAAAAAAACATTTGCAATAGAGACATATGTAAAACCATTATCGGAAAAGAGCTAAGCTTTTAAGGTAAGCATAATTGTGTATCTTAACATTCTAAAAAACTTCGTTTGAAAGGGAAAGCAAATACAGTACTGCAAAATGACCATCAACCATTGTAAGATGGATTTAGAATATTTTCATCTAAACTACGACTTCCCACATTATATCCTGTGACCAAAAAAATAGTTCAAGGGAAATCTAAGAGAGTGAATATGAAACTAAATATATCAGGAGGAATGTTTCAAGAATAATCTAATCCAATATGCAAAAATAGTCACCATGCTCCTGATTGTGCTTTTTTATTTTTCTTTTTTGGTAGCAAGATGCAGAGACTTACATCAGTAACAACTCTAGGGAACAAACACATTGAGACGAGCAGTAAAGTAACAACTCTAAGGGAACAAACACATTGAGACGAGCAGGAGAGTATAACACAGAAAAAGATAAGAGGTCTTCATTGCAGTACATTCTTATCCAGTAAATGGGATGCTAGCTAAAGAGACATTGTGCAATTCACACAGCTGTTGCCAAATATTGTTTGCATACTATTGAAAGGTCAGATAAAAGAAGGGAATGTAGTGTGGACAGAACAGCTGCTTACTTTTTGTCGCGTCCAGCCAAGATGTGAGTTCCTCGAATGAATCCTTATCAACTAGTACAAAACAAAAGAAGAAAAAGAAAGGGAAAAAGATAAACTATATCATTTCAAAATCTCGTCAATTGTTACATCCTCATAGGCAGTAATGAAGGCAGCAACATGCAATCACACGTCAAAAGAAATGCAGGAAGAAACTACAGTGTTCAATAGAGAATAACATAAGGGTAATTCACGAATTCAAGTGTCTACAGCGAATTTCTATTGCATCCTAGGCCTCTCTGATTCTTGAATACCGTTATTACATTTCATTCCCATATCATTGCTCAATAATCTTGTTCGCATTGCCATCCATCATAGCCCATTAAACTCTAAGGACCCTAAATTCAAACCCAATGTTTCTATTAAAACAAATCGAATCTTTTCCACTCACCAAAACTAAAGATTGTACAATTATCAAGACTCGATTTCCAATCGGCGAATTCTCTACCAAAAAAAAAAAAAAATTAAGGATTGCCCAAAACAATAATTCACCAGAAATCGCAAAATCATCAAGATTTCAATTTATCTTTCAATCTGTAACTCGTAAAGACTAGAAGAACAAGTAAGAATTACCTGACAGAAAGCAAGAACTGCAATCACCCCATCGATACAGGCAAGACCCACACTCGCTCCCACCAAGGCCTTTGCATAGCAGCTCTCGTCTCTCAATTCCAGCATTTTCCCTTTACACTGTTAACGAAAGCACTCAAATTCTGACTGCTTACGTGTTTGTTTTTAGACAAAGAATGCAATTTTACGGTGTCCGTATTTATGCTGCATAAAGTCTCTGTATATTTGTGTCTTGGCAGAGAACTAAGGAAGAAGAATGGTGGTACGGCAAGTATCGAAAGGGAATTTTTTTTTTCTGTCAATGGAATTTCTATTTTTTATGGTATCTTTCAATTTGGTTCCAGATGTGCCCGTTGATTCCAGTCCTAGCATCCCATTCTTTATACGATGGTTGGCTAGGCTTGATAAAAATCAGAAAGTGTAACTACTTTTAATAGCATAAATAATTTTTATTTTTTTAATTTATATTATTTTTTAAGGAAGCATGAATAAGTTTTCGATATATAACTTTTATGATATACTCTAATCTTTATTTGCAGACTCTGCACAATGAGAGTCGGGCTGCTTCCGCCTGATACTTTATCTTTGTATACGCTTGTTCCGTTGATTCGATAGTTTTTTTTTTTTTACTTCTCAAATGAAATCAATTCTTTAAGGATAATACTACCACTACACATTCAACACATATCGTGTCCACTATTATTCACACTATTAATTGCTTATATATATCGCTATAATTTCACAATAATTTATTACTAGTGTATTGCAATATATAATAAGTAATTCAATAAAATGAACAACAAGTGAACATAAAATGTGGTATATGTTTAGCATTATCTATTATGTAACTAGGCATATATAAATCCTGCCAGATTATGGTTTTTACATGGTTTTGTGATTCTTGGGTTAGCAATGTTTTTTTGTGAAAATAATGATTTTTTTTTATTGAAGATTCATTTGTAGTTTTTTTTTTTATTTTTTATCTCAGAATCTATTTATATAGTAATGTTCAAGCACTTTCCGGAGGTACTTTTATATCACCTTCTACCCTATATGGTCTGCATTGATGCACGCCACATAGATTGAAAATACACGTGGCGTGTATCAATGCATGTCACATGTGGTAAAAAGTGTTATAACAGCACCTCCGAGAGGTGCTTGAAGATTTTCATCTATTTATATACTATATTGTTTTATACAATTGAGAGAATATCATGGAACATTATTAGTATAAACTCTAAAATAGGACTTTGTCCTAGTAAAGAGTGTTTTTTTACTAATTGAACTATCACTCTTAGTCTATTTATTATAGGAAAAATTTCACAAAAGGTCCCCAATATTTGCAAAAAATAATAATTTTATCCCTAACCTTATTTTTCAAGCATTAGGTCCTTAACCTTTCAAAAATATACACAAAATGTCTCTACGTACTATTTTTGTCAATTTTCATTATTTACTTTTTCTATAAAGACAATTTTACCTTTTATTTAAATTTATAAAATACGAACACAAATTTTAAGAATTCATTTTGATCTATCTATTGCTTTCTCTTTCACACACTTATACATATTCATCTGTATATCGTTTTTCCACCCACCCACTGAACACAAGTTATACATACACATTGATTAATATATTATTTTTTCTATTTACTTACTTAATACTACCACTAGTGTCATAGTCACTTTAGGTAATGAATTCTCCAAAAATTAAAACTAAATAAGTAATGATAATTGAGATGTTAATTGGCTAAATCCACATCAAGATCAATATATGAAGACGTATTGATTCTTGCAATTACAGTGATAACACATATTAATTACAAATAAAAAGGGGAAAAAGAAATAAACAAATCATGAAGCCAGTAAAATACAATTTCAAGAATAATAATAATAAGGAGAATTATATTCCCACCTCAAGAATTTATCTTGGCACCATATTTTATTAATAACTAAAATATCATTTAAGTAAGTTACATTAATAACCTTATTTTTTTCTCAAAAAAAAAAACTTATTCTTTAATTATTTTAAATTAATATATTAATAAAAACGTTTTTCCCCTTCACACTACCACGGCACCAAATCCCTATGTTCTTTGTGTGATGAGACTCCGGCGGAAAGTGAACAAGACTCCGACGGAATAGCGAGAACCCGATGGAAGAGCAGTGGCTTGAGAGGAGTGATAGGCCAATTAGCAAACATCAAACTTTAACATAGTGTGTATATTAATTTCGGGTGTTAATTCATTCAACCTCTTATCTTCAAAATCCAAATTCTTATATATGGAACGGAATATATTGTATTACGAGTTGCCTTGTAATTAATCTTATGTCCGTGCCAATCTGAATTTGTCATCTCTTTATGTAATTCACTTCGGTTTATTAAGCTTTTGAGATGAAATTTTGTGTTTGTTATGCTATTTTCATCAATTATATATGGAATCACAGTAGTTGAATGTGTAATGGAAGAGGAAATAAGAAATAATATCTACAAACTCTTAAAGAGAATGTAAGGTTGCAGATAGGCCGACGGTTTTGGTAGGAATATTTAGTTTTTGTAGTTTCTAACCGGTGGGCGTTGGTGGATACCGTTTGCGGGTGTGGTGTAGGACGTGGGATCCGTTATTTATATTTTGGAAGGGATAACTTCCTTTTTGAATGTGTTTTTTTTTTAAATGTGTGTTAATAAGGTAAATGTGGCGTGGTGTGATGATTAAAAACATAATTTATCTGTAGTGGGAATAAAATGTGGTAGGAGAATAAATTTTCGTGGTGAGAATATAATTCCCCTAATAATAATCACTTTAATTGAGTGGATATAAAATTGAAAGAATAAGAGCGAAAATCAAGAGTTATCAAGGGTTATTTGATTTCAGTACACATATAGTGGTGCAAAACTATCGTTATATATATATATATAGAGAGAGAGAGAGAGAGAGAGAGAGTCAATTCAATATATAAATATAGTCCATATATATGGTCTCTCTCTCTCTCTATCTTTTTTTTCTTATTTTTTTTATAAATTGAAAGGATATATATGGTATCTTAAAAAATGTCATAGTAATAATTATGTAAAAAACCTTACTTTTGCAATAAAAAAATATCTACTTGATTTTTGCCAATCAGTTTGGAAGTGCCATTTTCCTTGTAATTTCCCTTGTTATTTCCTTAGATGGAAAGGCCTATTCATATGGTCATCCGATAGAGTATGAATCAATGATGAACATATTTATGCATGAAAATCCAAATAGGAACGTGAACGAGTCTATCCATGCTATTAGGTTGCGACACCAAGAGACCACATGCCAACAACTTAAAGAACAGTGTGACAAGATGAGTAAACATAGAAAAGGAAAAAGAAATTCAGAGGGCATAGAGAGCTCTCCATGTGAAAGTTGCAAATAATTCTTGAGTATTCTTAATGAGGATGAACTCAGTTAGGATATGAATGCGACGGTCGAGAAGCTTAAGGAAAGTGTTGCTCTTCAAATTGCTTGTGTATCATAACTCCACCAAACTCTTCATCTCTAGCTAATGTTGACAAGAATGGAGGCAGTGCCTTCACCATTCCGGTTGGTCGAAGTTATGAGTTTTTTTTTTCTTTTTTTAAATTTTATATAGGTTTTAACAATCTATGAGTTCTTTAAGTCATATAGAGCTCAACTTGAATAAATTTGTGATACATTTTCTTTTCTTTTCTTCTTTTCTTTTCTTTTTTTTTTCTTTTTTTTTTTTGGGTGGGCGGGTGGGGGTGGGGGGAGGTGTTGGCAAATGAATTTATCATATTATTTAAAGGATTAAAAAGTTATATACTATTCATTATCGCGCTAAAAATAATTAATATTAAGTTTGCCCATAATTTCCATTAATGCCATTTATTATTTATTTCCTCATTTCCATTCAATTTTAGTACTATTAATCATTTTATGCAGTGTACGATCCCCGTATGTTCCAAACGTTGACCTTAGTAATAATGCAATTAAAGTGTGTTGTTATTATTATTATTATTATTATTATTATTTATCAAATTACTATATATCTCCGTCCCAAATAAAGTCTCTTATTTATCAAGCTAGCCAGCTAGTGGCCTAGAACTAGTTTTCCATGTCGAATCCAGGACCATCAACATGAAATAGATCGCTTGGTCAGAAAAAGATAGATATAAAATTAATATCCGATGAAAATGCTCGAAAGATCACATATTCAAAACGCCGAAGTGGGATTTTCAAAAAAGCAACGGAGATCTCGACTACGTGTGGTGCAGATGTCGGTATCATCGTCTTCTCAATTGGGGGAAAAGTGTATTCATTCGGTCAACCAAATGTTGAAAATGTGATGAACAAATTCATGCTTGAAAATCCCGATAGTAACGCGTAAGATTCCATGCAAGAAGCCATCAGAGCTCAACGTCAGGGAGCAGTGTCCCAGCAACTTAAACAACAGTGCGATGAGATGATGGAGCAAATTGAAGTTCTAAAGAAAAAGGGTAAAGAAATTCAAGAGGCTATAGAAATGTCTCCTTGCCAAACTTCAGAAGAGTCTTTGAGTCGCCTTAGTTTGCATGAGCTTAAGGGTATGAAGGAGAAGATGGCAAAGTTTAAGGAAAATGTGGCCCGTCGACTTACGCATCAACAAGAGCTGGAGCGCCCACGTCGACAAGCAAAGCTCGCCAATATTGTTGAAAACAACGAAGGCGCAATCTCACCCATTCCAGCCGATTGGTTGAAGTTATGAACTTTTTCGCTCTTTTATTTTCATGTTATATAATGCATTAATAAATGGAATAAAATCATCATTTTGAGCTTTATAACCGGCCGTGCGACACAAGCCATTCCCAAAATATTTATAACTACCGATTTGGACATATATTTAAATAAAATTGACTTGGTATGCTATGATCCTCAGTGTATTAATGATGATTTATGGAAAGTAAATTGCAGATCATTAAAGTAATCATACAATTGTACATATTGCATGCTCACTTAACTTAATAAACTAGATTAGAAGGTTATTCCCTTCCTCCTGTAAAGATAGACTTGTATTCATTTTTCTTGTTTGTCCACCCAAAGAGTGTGTTAAATTTTCTTTTCTTAATATACCCTGATTTGTGTTAAATTTTCTTTTCTTAATATACCCCGATTTAGTTTTTTTTTTTTAATGTACATTATTATATCAATCGATGAACTCAAAATAATTGATTCATTTAAATAGGGGAATTTTTGAAAAAAAAATTATGAAAATTTATTTTTCCTAATAATATTTATCTAAAGTTTCTTCTTCTTTTTTTTTTTTAATTTAATAGATTTATCTAAAGTTTCTTGATTAGTATAAAAATAGAAATAATCCTATTTTTATGCAAGAGAGGGAATGTGAGTTTGTAAAATCGGACAAGGTTCTCACTGGCCTAGGCGCCCCTTTGACCCAATATATACATATATATATATATACACACACACACACACATATATTTTTTAATACTTGTAAATTTTGAGGGGAAAAAAGGAAAATTTATATAAGTAGTTTCCCCTTTTCACAAACCATTTATTTTTTTTAATAAAGTAATTTATTGAGGAGTTGAACCACTTAAATCGTATGGTAAGGAGGCAATAAGAAAATCAAGCGCCTCATCCCATACATGTGGTGAAGACTGAAGAGAATAAAGTAGAATTCCTAGCTAAATTGTGTGGCGGAAAATTCCCTTGTCTTTTGATAAAAGTGATGGAGAACCCCTCATTCTGGCGAAACAGCAGTATGCAATCGTCGATGAGAAAACCAAATTCAGAATGATCCATTCTTTGTTCTTGAACTGCATCATAAACCTGCTTCGCATCAATCTCAGATATAACCTCACGAAATCCTTGATCTTTCACCCACAAGATGGCTTCCCTTAAAGCAAGAACTTCAGCTTCCCTAGCCTCAAATGTACCATGCCAAGTCCTAGTCATCCCTCGAGCAAAAGCGCCCGCTTCATCTTGAATTAGCATGCCGCAACCGCTTCTACTGTGAGCCTGAAAAATAGTAGCATCCAAATTGCATTTCACTGTCCCTACAGGCATCACGACACACATCTTTTGAACAAGAAATTCCTCCCCCCGGTCGAGCAGAGCAAATTGCAAATTCTTAAGGGAATCTGAGGCACAAACCATTTATTTTAAAAACAGAATTTGGTCAAAATAATTATATCCACACATTTTATAGGACTCACCTGTAGTACACAAATCTGTACCACTCATTTCCATAAAAACCATTTCTACTTTTAAACAAAAATCACTTGTAAACAGATGCACTTCAAGTCCTCGCCCTACAATGCCGGCTAGCTACGCCACGGGCGGAAAGAAAAGAGAAAAAGCAACTTTTGATCTTAACAAATGGAGACTAAAAAAAACACTACGAATATTATTCTTAAAGTATGTAACATTATACTAATTAATGTAAGACAAAGCAAATGAAACTCACGTTTGTTTATATCTAAAGTAGAGTTTGGCAATGATGGTGTAACACACTTTCTAGACCAATGCAAAGATGGGATAAAAAGCGTGTAAAGACTTGAGCAATTTCTTCAAACTGCCGGCATAAAGTGCGACCGATCGATTCATTATTGCTGATTGACTATATGAATCCAACTTAATTCTTTTGTAAAACATCGTGTGTTACAACATATATTATATTATACGAATTGACTGTTATATTTTTCGAATGACTTAGTTGTATTAAAATTTACAATATCGTGTAGATTCAATATTAAGAAATAATAAATAGTATAGTTGATTATTGGTTAAAATACAAAACTTAACGTCAATAATATCTATAGTTCTATTTTTCTAAGCCGACCTAGCACTAAATAATTGAATATTGTCACATCAATTTTTGAGGTGGTCTCATCTTAATGAGTGGATTATGGACTTCCCAATTAATAAGGTTAATGTATCACTGTACCTCATAATTGAACCGTGTTTCTACAAAGTCAAAGGAATATGTTTTACTAAGGTTTTCAATGCAAGGCTAGCGATTGAAATCGCGTATGAAAGCGAAATGCGACATTTTAATGCCAAAAGCTTGATGAATATTCTAGTCGGTTCAAAAGAAATGCAAAATTCCTTCTTTTCTTTTCCTTCTTTATTCGTATCTCTTCTTTTCATCTTAAGCCGTGTAATTCCAATCTCAAACGAATATTCCAAAGGCCAGGATAAAAGCACTAATAATAATAATAATATCATTAAATGAAAGGGGAAAAAAGGGGGGAAAAAGCCATTCTTGATTATATATAATAATGAGAATTTTATTCAAGATTTAAATTGCAAAAGTAAAATAAAAGCTGTAAACGGCACATAAGGATTATTTACTTGTCGATGCTAATTGTCCCCAAATGAAAAAAAAAAAAAGGAATCTTTAAACAACAAATATGCACGATTCGTTCTACTTTTGACAGGGAGACTCAAGCAAAAGAAAAGACTCCATCTATTGGAATAATGTTGAATCTAATCTAATTTTTGAGTGGCAAAAAGTTGTTGAATAAACATAATAAGTTATTTTTTTCTAGCTGATACTAATATATATATATATGTGTGTGTGTGTGGCTATATTGATACCATCTTTTAATAACAATTACGTCCCTGATCTTTATATAAATTATATTGATATATATCACATTTGAATGTGTCTCTAGCATATTGCATTCTATTTCAATTAATCAACAAATCTTATCTTGACAACTATTTCCATCTAAAAATTTCTTTAAGTTAGTATATTTCACAAACCTTACAACTAATTTTGGTTACAAAATATTAATTAATTTTTTATACACCAAACAGATGGGAAAATGTTATCATACATACAAAATATATAAATTGATCCAACATTGAGTATAGAAATTAACAAACATAAAAAAAATTACTAAATTCAAATATATGATGCAACTCTAAGAAATTCTCTGTACCAAAAAATTCTGTGAATCCCAAACATAACTAAAAATAATAATAAGTTAAAATCCCAAACCGATCGAAAAGTAACTTCCAGTTACAAAGATACATCACGTAAAAACCCACTGACCGATGTCCCTAAAATACCCTGCCACTTCCCTATAAGTCCTCGTTTCTTCTTCTTCTTCTCCTTCCTCAAGTTCAAATCCGAAACTCCATGTAACCAACCCACCCCACCCTCTAGAGAACTCCCATCAATATTTGTTCATATATAGAGACTTTAATTGTTACACATAATATGGAGAAGAAGGCTTCGAGTATTTCCTCCTTGTTCAAGAGGCTAAACAGGATCGGTAGTGGAAAGTTGAAGAGCTTGGCCGGGTTGCGGTGGAAGAGGAAGTTCACCTTGCATCTCTGGTTTATAGATGGCGTTCTTTTCAAAATTGTGTCGGTTTTCGAAGCCATATTTCTTGTTTCAACGCTCTGTCTCTTTTTCCTCTGCTGTGGATGCCATTTCTGACTCCCTTGTCGTTTCAAGCCATCAACTTACATGCACTGGCTTTATCGTTCTCGCTACGTTGTAGATTATGGTGCATTAAGAAAGATCCCTTTTTGAGATGGCGGGAATAGCAACTCCACTGGCAACGGGCAGGAGGACTTCCTACTCCAGTCTCCTTCAATTGCCATCCCAAAAATTATTGTAGATTTTCTTTCTATGTCTACTTGATTTTCATGTTGGATGATTTGACTTTGTATATTCTGGATATTTTTGGATCATTATTATTATTACACTATTGTATGGTGAATGTTGATTGTAATATTGAAATGCAGTAAGAGGAGAAAGGAAGATTGTTGAAATGGAAGAACAAGAGTCGAGAAGGTATGGTTGTGAGGTGATTTTTATGGAGTCAGATCAGGCTCTTGTACGGAAAAAGTGATGGTTGTGAGGACGGACAAATTAATCATTTATGTAACAGAGAAAGCTTCCTTACGGTCATCAATTATTATTATTTATTAGAAAATTTTCCCACACATGGTAGATTGGAAACTATAATCTGGCTACTAATGTGATGTTGCAAATTCTCTAAAAGATGAGCTAATTGAGGAAACCTCCTACTCCTCCTCCATTTTTATTTTTTATTTATTTTTATTTTTATTTTTTTTTTTAAAGATGAGTTTTTCGCAGGATTACATCTGTCAATCCAATCAAAGCCATGTGTTTTCACTTTCTAGTTTCAAGGTTGAGGACCTCTCATCGACTCAAAATTCCTAACATGGTGCTAAAGGAGATTAATGATGGATATAATGTGATATCTCTTCTGAAAATTAATGTAAATTGAAGATAAAATATCACTCTTTAACCATTTCGTTTGTCATGTTTACCAGCCTGGTGTATATAACATTTTGAAGCCGAATCTTCAATTGTACAAACAACATTCTAGTATTCCAGGAGTACCATACTCCAACATCATGCACCAATCAACAACTCAAATGTGGATGGTTCTAATTTATTGTAAAATAGAGCCTCAAATCTTACATGTGGATGGTTTATTGGTTTGGAGTACAGGTACTCATGGAATACCTAACTTTTTTCCCAATTGAACCACTACGCACAAGAGTATCGAGGTACTACTTGTGAATACTATGCAATATGAGTAGGCAAAATTCTGTCTTGGCTTTCTCTGCATTCAAGCCATGATTCTCATCGCATCCAAAAGATATTTCTTTTGGTGAAAGACTTTTGCTCAATGGAATCCTAAGATAATCTTCCTTAAACGGTTTCTCCACCAACATTTAAGTTCATCGATCATAGTAAATTTGTGGATAACTCTAAGCTCTTTTGCTTACCTTTGAATCAGTCGAAACTTCTGCCGCTGATTTTTGTGATTTTTGCTTATTTTACAAATTGTGGATGGAAGTTTTGTAGACTTGTTTCTATGCATAAGATAACACTCAAAAAAAGTACTAAAATCTTATTGCTTTGTCATATCTTGAGATCATTTGGAAGATCCTTATTATCAAATCAGAAGAGAGCCAGAGCCAGAGCCAACCAAGATTGTTAAACAGGAACATTAAACATAGGCATCAGGATTTTGGAGGAGGTAACCTTCGACAACCTTGTACATTGCCAACACCCTTTCCTTTCCTGCCTTGATGTCCTCCACTTTGAGCTTGAAGTCACCCTTAGTGTAGTATTTGCTTGTCACTTTATTGATTGAACCGCCATCGGGTGAGGGCTCAAACTTTATCTCGTAAGTGATCTTTTCAAGCCCTTCTTTCAAGGCATCACCTTCAAGTAATGTGTAATTGTACGTGTATGTCTCTTCATTGAGCTCATCAATATGGTATTTCACAGAGCTGAAGGTGTTACCTGCAAATTACATGCATTTACTATTATCTTAGCTTTGATATCAACTTTTGAGGTAATATTGTCTCTAAGTTGAAGATACCAAATGAAATAAAGCTTTCTTGATCAAAATCATGTAAACAAGCTTCTACTTCTCTTGTATTCATCCTCATGACACCCAACCAGTTGATCTCCCGCCACCCCACAACCCCCAATGTCTCAATACTGAGACAAGATATTTTCATCAAATGAAAATATGACATTTATGCAGAAGGGTCCTGATTAATCGATTAATTAGCCTCTTATGTGCAAGTTACAGTGCTCTATTTACCTAGAGAACTAGAAATTTTATCCTAGTTGGGACTACCCGAGTTGCTTATTGAGTTCAAATAATGGGAACGGTGTGCTGATCTTTTTTATCAAGCCAAATCAATAATAAGCAAGTACAAAAGAAGCATTTTCTTCAGATGCTATGGCCTATGAGAGATTCCTCGGTTTGTCTAACACAATGAGTGTATATAATATCTAACCTTCAGCAAAGTTGATCTGCTTAATACTTCCAGCTCCTCCATTGCCTTGGATAATCTCGATGCTCGAAATAGCCTGTGGCATGAGCTTTGGGATTAAGTTATGAGAATCGACAATGGACGCCTTAAAGATTCTTGATGGAGGGACTGGGGAAGTATGTTCTTCTGTGAATGTGGTGAATGCCATATGTTAAATACTGAAATTAAAAACTGGTGCAGAAAGTAATGAGAAGGATTTGCAAGTCGTTGGGTGGAGAGCTATGGATGGTAAGCAATGATATTTATAGGTTAAAGTTTGAATAAATTCTTTTATTACTGAAACTGTTTGTTTCAAGCATTGTGATTTGGCAAAATATTCAGAAAACTGTCGTTTTCGAGTTTGCCGGCTTTGTTTGAGCAGGGCAAACAGAGGTTCCATAAGTGTCAAGCATATTCATGGTTGATACTTTTCCAGAGTTGTAAATGTAAATTTGATTTCCAGAGTTGTAAATTTGCTATTACTGAAGCATTGTTTTCATCACCAGAGGAACCTGGAATGTGATTTGTAGGATGCAATTTTTTCTACTTTCCTCTTATTTCATGCACATAATAGTAGATGTTTTGGTTGAATATCACAACTTCAATGACAGTGTAACTCCAACCGATCTAAAAATTTAAAACCAATTCTCAAGTCGAAGAAACAACATAAATTAATTATTTAGGAGATGTTCGGTAAGTTGTATTGGATAGTTTGATACTTCAGTACTATCCAATCCACCGTGCCAAACGTCCCAGGGTCCGTCCTAAGTTACAAAGCAAGAACAATTAAAAAGTTGAGAACAAAACAGCAGCAAGAGGAGCAATGGCAGCCATTGCAGCAGGAACAAGTTGCATTCCTGAACTCTCCATTCCTGGTGCTGGTGCAGGTGCTCCAGCAACAAATTCTGATGCAGCCGTGGCTCCATTTTCTGCTAAACCCATTATCAGAAACATAACATAAACAGTGAAAAAGGTTATCATTTTCCTTCCCTCCATTCTTGTACAGATTCTTGTCTTAGTATTTGAGGAAAGTGGAGCTTAATCCGAGTGTAGATGAGAGGATTTTTTATAGGGAAGTTGAGATGAAAAGGCTAATTAAGAAATGAGCTCTTTTCACTCCACTATCCCTTTGTACCAGGCTGGATTGCAGACTGTAGGTGTATACTTAATGAATATTGCCATGCTCTTTTACAGGTAATTAAGTACGTTTTAGGCTTTGTTTTAAGTTAATTAATAATTACTATCTAATCTAATACTTGCAATTATGGACTCGATTAAACTTATTATTAGGTAGAATATAAGTAGTCTTAATCATCACAAACCACCATGATGCCACTAACAGTGGTTGCATTATGTAATTGTCTTAATAAGAATTATTTAATTATTACTGTACGAGTTGTCTGATAAGTTAGCTTACATAATGCAAAGAAGGTTAAAAAAAATAATGAATTGAGTTTTCTCGACCTTAACAAGCAAACAAAGATGAATGAAGCATTTCCGATTCAACCACGGATTAGTGTAGTAGCAACACCGCAAGGCAAAGTCAAGTAAAGTAAGAACGTAATAAAATAATACTTTTTTTATCACTGTGATCATAAATCATCATAAATTTAAACCCAAATTATTGTGAGAAATTTATTCTATTCTATTTCAAACAAAAATACAAATTACTCAAAATAATTTCTTAATAATTTATAAATACAAATTTATAAATCATCATACAAATTAACCTAATAATTTCTTGTTTAGGATACAGTTTTGGTCACATTAACCGAGTGGACAAGAGGAATCACAATCTTCAATAGCCGTAAGCTTCTTTAGCGGGTAAAATCGCGTCAGTAAAACCTGCGGCACAATAAACCCAGATCAATGTCTGTTGTAGGCCGGAACCGGCCATGTGGTGGTTGGTTAGAAATGCCCAATTCAACCGCCTCTACTTTTTCTTGCGTGCTTAGCGACGCCCAACTGTCTTTCAATTGGTCGAATTCCAGGATATTCAGTGCGGAATGTCTATCTTCCTTGCCCAGTTAACAGTATAGTATGATCCTGCTATTTAAAATTTAAAGCCCCCATTACCAAGCTCTCACATTCACACTTCATGTTGGGTAAAGTGCACGTTGTGATGCCTAAAATGGGGATATTTGATGAATGTAAAGCAGATGCTGCCATACTTCTAACATTCTTACAAAATGACCCAACAGTACAACATTCTATTCACTCAGGTTTGATCCGTTTTGGATGCTTTTAATTTGTCCAGCTGCTTGCGGAGGTAGGCCTGTTTTAATTTCTCCCGTCGAACAGCAACCTGCTCTTGTCTGCGCAACTTGAGCTGAGACACGTTTTCCCTTGCTTGCTTTGCTTCTTCGTGAATTTCCCTGAGGAAAAAAATAAAAAAATAAATAAAAAAAAACAATGGCAAATAAAATTTTTTTCATATAGCAGCAAGGGCAATAGATTTGAAACAAAAAGGTTCATTTTCCTCTTTCACTTTGCTGGTCCAGGAATTTAGCCAGTCAAACATTACATACATTGTATTTCACATGATTCCTAGTTTAAACTAGAAGTTGGAATTAAGAATAATTGCTGAGATATGTGATGCTAGCCGAAAGCAGGCGGGGATAATTTCAGGGAGACGCAGTTTGAGTCTTCAACACAACTTAAGAAATCAATGTTCTATACTAGCCTGGGTAGCCTACTGCCTACACATGAATCCTCTCTTTCAACTCTACTCTCTCAGGACTGATGTCAAATGTGCATAAACTAGTCTAGTTGATACTATACGAGAACTCATAAGACACAAGTGCAACCGTGCAAGGTGTTTGAAGCCACTTATAAATCGGCAACGTATGCACAGATTATCCTCAGGGAAAAATTCTCCTAAACTAAGCGCTACTAGCCTACTACTAAGAGGTGAAGATTTGTCCCAGGTGATAGGCAGTCACAACCAACTCCTGTAAATTGGAAAACCATGAATCATGAACCTAATTCTTAATTTCATAATCTGGGCAAGAAAAGGGGGAAATCAAAGTTGGAAAGGAACTCAACAAAGTTCATGAAATATAAAGCACATAGAATCCTGGAAGAACAGAACTTACATGACAAATCGCTTATGTTCACTCCTGTCTACTGTAGCAGCCGTTTGGCCAAGTGCTGTAGCTTTTGTATTTGGCAGCAGGGAGGTATCATCGTCATCAGATTTTTGATCTCGGGCTTGTAATGAAGAATCACCATGCCCTTGAGGCAACTGGGACTCATCATGCTGAATGCCCTTACGGAAAAAATCTACACAATACTTTTCTTGGTCTTCCTCGTCCGAAATCTCTCCCCTCACTAGCTTATCATATAACTCTGCTTTTCTCTCTAGAGCTGCATAACTTGCTGACCCGTCTTTGACAGCTTTTAGCTCAAGTTTGTCCCTGAAAATAGACCAAATTGTTATTATTATTCACACAACTTCTTTGCCATTTATATATGAAAAAAAAGAGAGACACTAATAAAATTATTAGATGCTCCTTTAGGTTCATCAGTGAACATTTAAGATTTAAGCATCCAAATTCAAAATATCCATTAGGCGATTGACATAACAATGTGAGAGTTACAACCCAACTCTCTGCAATAAACAGGAGACGATTTTAAATCTAGTAAACTTGTCACATCCACCACCCTCTTAGCTTCCATTAGAGAAGTGTCATACTTTCAAGTAGTTTTGCATTAAAAAAGAAAAAAGGAGAAGATGAAGAAGAAGAAAGAAAGGAAGAAAGAAAGAGAGAGAAGGATCCACCTTGAGAACTTTTTATCATTGTCAAGGTGACTACAGAGATGCAAACCAAGGAGCTAACAACCAAAGGATTGTCCCCAATAAGAAGTATCGCAGAAATTCAGCATTCATATTTATGCAATGATAACCCCAAAACAGTATGTAACCTCCCAGAACTGAAGGCTAAAGTACAGTAATTAGCCTCATCCTATTTTGTTCTGTTCTTTTACCTAGCTAGTACCTACTCACAAAAATTTCCCATATACTATAAGCAGCTAAAAGGAGTTTACAATTTGATTTTCCGAAGGTACAACTTCAATTCCAATTTTGGACACTTGTCATGATTTCCCATCGTCTCTACAATTGTCTTCAATTTCTTTTCTTTTTCAATTTTCCGATTCCAGTTTTGCAAATTTTACTTCTCTTTCTTTCTATAGCTTCTTTTTTTCTGTGTACATTTCTTTGTTCTGGTTTCCTCTCCATGGTGATTCTATTCTTTAGAATTGTTTACCTTATGTCTTCGTCCGCTTTGTCCAGTTTTGAAGGGTACATTAATTCCCTACTGTGGTCTACCAACTGGAAGATGAAATTGGCATGGCATGGCTCGGCTGTAAATTACATTGTCTATGTTTCTAATTTTATTTTTTATTTTTTTAATTTTTTATTTTTTGGCAATTAAAAAGTATAAAATATAATTATGGCCAACTTACGTGCAATGCACGCACCTAACACTAGTAAACCATACTGGCCGAAACTTGCTGTCTAATGCAAATGGCACATAATCAATACTTCATAAACAGAAATATAAATTCTCATCAAACAATTGACGAAGCTTGGAAAAGTATCCAAATTAGGATGGGGAAAATGGTAAATTTTACGTACTTGGACGCACGAGCATCTACACCTGAGTTCTTCTGCAAGAAGGGATCATGGGCAGAGATCTTCTTCTTTGCGCGGTGGATCTCAAGGTGGTGCCCATACCGGTGATCAGTGGAGTGGATGGGCTCCTTGGATTGGCGCTTCGACTCTTCTTGTGACTCGTAAAGTTGGGCCTTGAGCTCGAGAATGGAGGAGGGTCCGACACCCTCGATCGCCCTTTGCTTTCTGGGCATAATTGAGGATTCTGTTATCCATCCCAATGACTCCACAACCACTCTCTTCTTCGGCGCCTTCGAATCTTCACCTTCTTTATCCATCGCGGTTTCTTGCCAATCGATTTGTGGGGCTTCTGTTTGAAATTTGAGGTTAGCGGACTTCCCCATAAATTTATGTGAATACACACACAAACTCTAGAAAAACCACAATGCATGTGATGATTTTTTAAGTATGTAATAATGTGATATGATGCATTTATCAAAACGTAGAGGAAGTTGTAAAATTTTGAGCATTACAAGAAAATTTTCAAAATTGAAGGACTCTACAAGTGCTCTTGACTTATACCATGATAAACGATGGCTATTTAAATTGATAAAGGATGTTAGCGTCTAAGTTGAGTTTGAGGTAAAATAAATTCGTGTCCCCGAGTTAAATAGGCTTAGGGTTGAAAAAGAATCCATGAGTAAAACAGAAACGCATACTTGTTTGCAAAATTTGGATTATACACCTCAATTATGATTGGATTTTCACACCATTATTTCTTTAAAAGGTACCTATAACATAAAGAACAGCAGAGTTATAGTTCTCTAACAATATACCAAATATCAAAACATAATTGATGCACAAGTGCTCCTTGTGGAGGATTCTAGACTTACAACCAGAATCTCTCAAAGATAAGGATTTCTACTTCTTCAACGAGTTGTCCTCTGCCCTTACGCGTAATCACTTTGTTTTACAGCCTCTCTTAATTATGTTTCTGTAGATTTTTAGTTTGATTAAGTCTTCCAAAATTGGTTTCTGACATAAAACAGTTAAAAGAAATATTGTTAGAAAATACAAAACCCATTTTGTGTATGCCAATCAAGAAACATGTGAAGAAATAAAGTACAAAACTATCAACATGTTAATTATTTAGAAAAACATTAGCAGCTTCATCCGAACTTACATTTAGAACTTCAAACTCCACGCAAACCATCAAAGAATAAAATAAAGACAGAAAGTCACATAACTTGAGTAAACATTGGAAAAATGGGGTCCTCATCCATTCTTGAGTAAATTAAATTGCATTATCAAATAATTATTAAGGAAGTAGACAGTAAGTATAAATTAAATGAACTATAAGAAACAACTACCTTTTCAGACCACTCAAACAGGGTTCCTACCATTTGAGCATTACTAAGTTACTTAGCTTCACAAGTGAATAACCAATCAACTTCTTCAATAATTAGCAGTGATCAAACAAAAATAAGAAAAAGTGCCTCCTAATTTGCTACTCCTCATACAATGAAAAGAACATGGAACTGTTTCTGTGTACAGTGTACCCTAAAATGGACGATCTAATCTCAATGGCTGTGCTCATCGGCTTGGCTACGCTGCGCACATTATAGTGTTCGAGTTTGCCTACGATGTCTATGTTTCTAGTGTTCAGGTCATGCATTAAAGTATGCACTTCTATTGAGTACTCAACTACTGAGATTCTTTAGGGGACAAGAACATATAATGGATATGTATTCAAAATATCAATTTTTACTGGAAGGATAGACACGATTTGAGGGGAAGTGAGGGCAGTAATAGTCGAGCTTGCAAAATAGTATAAAAGATAAGTAGAAGACTTTCAGCTTGTTTGCTGGAGATTTTAAAAGCACTTTTTTTTTTAATAAATTATGATGGGCCACAAATCTGTACTGTCAAGTCAAAAAAATGGATGTTTTGAACCCATATTAGACAAAGTTATAAAGCTAACCTTTTCTCCTTTTCTATGTATAAAGTTACTAGGGCCATTTCTGTCGATTCATCAAAATTTATTGTAATTCTTGAAATTTTGAACCAAAAAAAAAAAGAAATAGATTTTTACTCCCTTAAAAACCCTCTAGTGAACCAGGGCTAGATTTCCAAGAATTGCCATCAGTATAGAAATGATGCATGTAGTAAGCTGACTGGAAGTTTGCTTCCAAATTGCGCAAGCCCACTTGTTAGGATTGGTTTGTTCTGCAACTGTATTATACTTCAGTTCACATTAAAATGAGAGACAAAGTTTCAGAAGCTAACAAAAATGGAGCTTCAAAGTTGAGGTTCATAGACTAGAAAATTCACTCTCATCTTCTTTATTGTATTTGCAACCCACAACAGTCCAAGCAAAAGACACCTCCATCTTCTATTTTTAATTTTTTACTCTTGATTCTACTCAACCATTCAAATCTCCATCAGTGTGTATTTACAAAGAAAGATGTTTAGTTACTCTTTTTCCTGATATATTATAATGCAACAACTTATTTAACTTCAACTTGATCGGTACAGAGAGATTTGTTTCTCATAAATAAAAATATACAAAACCAAGAACATAAACACAAGAAATTGGAGAACATAACACCAGAATTGAAGAAGTACGAAATAATATCAAAACACGCTTTTTCCTGTGAGGCAGCACGATAAGATACTATTTTTTAGCACGCACACCGACTGAAGAAGAGCACACAAGAATATGAAAAACAGCCTGTTTTTCTATACTATCAACCCACAATAAAACTGAATTCTTAAGTTGAAGGACAACCATTTAAAATTTTGATTAGAAAATAGCCCAAAGACACCCACAATAATAACCGCTGATAATTGGATTAACTTCGCAATCAAGAAAGTAACTAAATCTAAACTCTACAGGAATTTTGGTGAAGAGGACGAAACAATACCTAGGACAGCCGCAAATTCAGAACCAGAAAAACTAAGCGAGCGCAGCCGTAGAAGAATACCGCAATTAAATGCAATCGAATCAATCGGTGGGGATTGAGGGTTTTAGCGAACTAGGAAAGTATCAGGAATGATTATTATTAAGGTAGGGAGTAGAGATTAGAGGAAGAAATAGATCAGCCGTTTTCCCTTCATGGCATAATACAAGAGGAAAACACAATTGGTAGTTTATGGGAATAACGACGACGTTTGATGCGCGAGCATTTATGGATATTTAAAAATGTGGCGAATATAGGGACATATTTGAAAAATGGGCCATTATGGTTTTGGGCCCATTTTATCTAGCATCATCATTTTTTTTTTTTTTTGAAAACGCATCTTCATCTTTTTGTTGCCCTTCCTTTCTTCCTTTCTTCCTTATTCTTTTGTTTTTTTTTTCAGTTGTCACATCTTCAACTAATATCGGTTATTCTTGATCAATTGAATTGAACTCATGGGTTGTTCCATGGCTATTGATATCTTGAAGGTAAACTCCAAGTAGATCGTCACATATTCATGGAACTGCAATGTTGCATGCACTTTTAAAATTAATATACTTTCTTGAGCGCTACGCCCCTCTTTGCACCACCTGTGAGTCTGGCATTAGCGGTAGAATGGAATTGCATGGAAAAAGTTAGAATTCTAACTACAAAGAACAAGAGATCAAAGAGTTGGCCTAATAATTGAAGGCTCAACGCTGGACCAAGAGTTAGTGAGTTCAAATTTCATATACTCCTTTTGTATAAAAAATAAAACAAAAATTAAAAATTTACAATTTTAAAATATTCATATTAAAAAATATATAAAATATTGGATATGTACAAATTTTTTGTATAGATTTCTCTATATCCAATATATATAAGCCTCTATATATTTTTTCATGAAAAGGAAAACATAGCCCTAGCCAGTATATATAGTTTAACCGGCCGACTTTATTTTTTTCACAGCTTGTTTCCTTTTCGATACAGAGAAAGCCGGCTATGAAGCCGCAATTGCGAACGGAGAATGTTAATGTTAACCTGACTGAAGACTTCTCGACGCGATATCCTCTCAAGACTTCCGATGAAAACTCTTCTCCGATTCAAGTCTATATGTAAAGAATGGTGCGCTTTAATATTGTCTTCTTCTTTCGCCTTGTTGCACCTCGGTCACTCTACAAGGTACTCTAGCCTAATTGTCTGTCACACAAACAAGTTTAGGGCTTTTGATCCGGTGACATTTTCTAAAGTCACAAACTTATACCATGGCCTGGATGAAACCAGCTCTTTTGGCAAGCGTTTATGGTTCGTGGGTTCAAACAATGGCATCCTCTGTATATGTGACTATTCAATGGAATGGTTGTGGCTATGGAATCCTTCCACCAGATAATATAAGACACTCCCAACACTTCAAAATAAGAGATCATGCAACGACCGCTTTGCTATCTTCAAGTTCAAAATTTACCTATCAAAGTCAAAAGTGTGATATATTAAGTCAATGTCAAATCTATATATATAAAAGCATATTAGTCTGCGGTACCTTTGTACCGCAGTTTTCCCGCCAAAACTATCTCAAGTGAGGATATTTTAGACTTTTTTACATGTTAGGTAGATTCTGCGGTACATTATAAATTAATATTCCTATATTTTTTCAATTAGTTAGGAATTACGATACTTATCTATTCTTATCTTCAAATTTTTTCATTAAATATTTTGTTGGATGTATCTTATCTTCTTAAATATTTTGTTAGATTAATTTATATTCAATGTTTTTTATTTTTTAATTTAAAATTTTTAAAATATGCATATCTTATCTAGGAAGTATTTCGTAATTTGTATTAAACTATTTTAATCTTTAGCTGATGCAATAATTTTTTATTATTGTTTATATACTTTTAAATCAAGTCGTTAAATATTAGGTTACTTCTTTTGTATATGACAAATATAATTTAATTAATGTTTTATAGTTTACAAAATTCACAGTATAGTCATGGAGAAAAATAAAATATTTAATATCTAGAGATATAAGAATGAGAAGTCGAGATCGGGTATGCCACACCTGTTAACGTACATATCAATTTTTTTCCTCATCTCCACTTAAATCGGAGACGGGCCAGGGAGGGTTAGTACATATAATTCATATTACCTATTTATTAGCCAATTATATATTTAGATATTTCTATTTTCATTTTTTGTTTATTAGATAGTATTATTCTAAACATTAAAATTACAACTGAAATTACTGAGCTTTCTTCATAAGTTTTATTATATTTTTACTTTTCAAACAATTAGAGCTTTTAGTAAATATTTTTATTTTTGTCCAAAAAAGGTAAATGGGCTGGGTACGAGTAAAAATTATCATATCCTTCTTCGGTACATTGTAAAGTCAGGTTATTTTTTATCTCATCCCCAACTGAATTATCTATTTAGTCGGTTACTCCCTATCTTAATAGGATCGGGTACCCCATGGGTATCGAGTTTGTGGGGTCTTTTTGCAACTCCTATTAAAGTCACTTAATAGCGTTCCATATTGAGTAAGCGCATAGTAACTATTAACTAACGGCAAGATAATCAAAACATTATAGTTCAATATGATTAATCATACATTACTTAATATTTCGTACTAATGTTAGATATAATTTGATTTAGTATCTTCCAATGCAACGCACGGGTGATAATCTAGTTTAGACTAAAATGCATTAATTTAACTTTTGGGGTTACCATTTAAGCAATTAAATAAGTTTGGGTTTAATATGGAATTATATTACAAGTTTGGTAGTTAAATGAAGAAAGCAAAAAGTTGAGGGCTTTGGGTGAAACTTTCCTAAATATCTAGAGAATTCTCTTGGCTTGGGCCATTTTCATACAAATATACACAGAAAGAGTCGAGAGCGACCAAGAGAGACGAGAGGAATCGGGAGGATGAACGAGAGACAGAGGCAAGTCGGCCAAGGGGAAAAACCAGAACAAATTTTGGGACAATTTGAGGAAACGAAGAAGAAGAATAAAGGATTAGAATCTCATGTAAGTATTTCTCACTTTTGAGCCTTGATTTCATATAAATTTTAAGGTTTAATCTTCTTCTAAGGTTAAGAAATAACTACTAGAAAATAAGGCATTACTAACGGAATTTTCCAACCAACCACAATCCATCGGAAAATACCTACAGATTTTCAGATGAACCAAGAAATTCATCGGTGATTTGTGGTGGGAAAGAAATGGTCGGGAATTTCCGATGGAATTTCAAATTTTCTGACCAGCCAAATTTCATCGAAATCTTTCTGACGGAATAGTCTTTCCATCCGAACCTTTCCCATGGAATCCAAATTCCGTCGGTAATTACCAACAGAAACTCAATAGTGTTTTTAGCGGACAATCAAAGTCCGTTGGAAATAATCGATGGAAGCTATGGCCTTTTTAAAATCATTTCCCAGCCTATTCGTTCATTTGTTTTTTGACATTTTTCTTTTGCGGATTTGTGTCTTAGGACATATCACATTCCATTTTTTAAGCACTTATAAAATATAATTTTAGCATACTTAAGTATTAAGATAAATGTTTATTAAAAATGACAGTGTTAATATGTATACGAACATGCATCTCTCAAAATAAATAAGCTAGTAATAAAAGGTGTTATAAGTAGATAAAACAATTTGTTCATCTGACAAAAGAAGCAAAATTATTGATAATGTAAATTATTCTAGTTATGAAAATATTGATAGATTTAGTAAGATGGCATTACATATAATTAAGTCTTGTATCAATTAAAAATGCAATAAAAAGTCGCAAAAAAATAATTTAGACCTACACAGAATAAGATCGGAAGAAAAGTGAGAAAAAATAGTGTAAATGAGAGAAAAGTGATTAAAAGAAAAAAAAAAATTAAAATAAAATAGGAAACATATGGGTTCATAAATTTTTTTGGGTTTTTATCCCTCTTTTTTGACCATTGAGTAACACTCCATGCCTTGGAGATGCTCTAAAAAAGAGGAGGACAAGGTCTCTAGATGTCATCATTTTTGCAATTGTTTATTGCATTTATTCCTCTCTCTCCCCACTGTTTCAAGCTTGCACCGATTCACACATTCTTCTCTTTCTCCCTCTATATACATTCCCACAGATATATTTCCTGCTTTTCTTTTGCTTTCAATATCTCGTTCCATCCTTCCTCCTTTCCATATTTTAGTTGGAAAATCATAAAATAAAATTCTGGAAAAGTATTAGTCACCTTTCGAAGGTCACTGGAGAGGTTTGGTAACCAGATCGATGGTGAGTTGTATATTAGGAAACTATATCGAGATGACGGAGACGAAATTCCTCACTGTTACTTATGGTTTTCGAGTTTCAACTTGTTTTGATTCCCTTTTTTGACTCCACTCGTCTATCTGGTTTTGAGTTTTGATATTGCTTTTGGTTTTCAGTTTTGATATTACTTTTTTGTTTTGGTGATGAGAGAGTTCAAAGGGGGTGAAGGTCGTCTACTGTGTAAACCTTATGCCATATAAGAGGACAAAAGGTCTATTTTCTTGCCACATAGACTCCAATGCACCTTGTCCATTGGTGCTCTTATAAAGTCTTTTGCGGCCATCACAGTAAGGGGATTTGCATATATTAAATTGTGCAAGATAGAGTGAGTGACCGTTTTAACGATTCGGAAAACAAAATTCGTCTTGCTTCATTTGACTTTAGAAGTGAGGTTGTTTTCAATACCTAGAGTAGTTAACAATGTCTATGGTTATCATGGTTTGATCTGGAAGGAGAATTTTGCTTTGGCAGTATCTGAGGGTAGACTATTTCAAGTATATGGACAATGGTAAATGATGGAAAAGAATCTTAGACAAAGAAATTCACGATTGAACTTGATTTTGTCAACTGCTGGAAATGGGAATTGTTCTTGTCAGATAACTGGGTAAGTGGTGAATTTATCTTGTATGACATAGAGACTAACAAAAATATCCTTGATCCAGAAAAAAGAAGGTTTGTGATATCTTAGGCCTTCTACTATATGTAGAGCTTACTATCCGGTAATGGGTTTAAGCGTCAGAGAAAATGCAAATATGAGTAGAGTAATCGTCAAGAAGGTCATGCACAGATAAAGTACATATATAGCATAAGTTTAAGAGCCCCAAAGAATAAAATGCAGAGATGATAGAGGGATCGATCAAGAAGGTCATGCACATGTAAAATATATATAACTTAATTATGTCTAATTAACACTACAAGAAATAGGAGTTATAGCGGTGATATTTTGCGATGACGTCAGACGTCGTTGCTATAACGATGGCTACAACGGCGATTTTAAGTTGCCCCAACAGTCATCACCCTATACCCGCGACATCATAATATCGTCGCTGTAGGATGTATCTACAGAGACGACAAGTGATGTCCCCGCTATATATTGGTATCTATACACTACAACAAGTAGGTCCAATTGGGGCGACTCCTATAGCAACGATGCTGATGTCGCCTCTACATGGTAGGTCTATAGCAACGACATTGACACGTCATCTCTATATGTTAAACGTACTACGGAGGCGACCTATTGTCGTTGCAATAAGTAAAATGTCGCTGCTGGGACTGGGAAAAAAAGGTCAAAAAGGAGACCCCATGAAATCTGGGCCCCACCATGTTAATAAAAAATCCCCTACTTCCTCATTCTAAAACCCGATTCGACCCTACCCCAACCCCCAGCACAAAAATTGGAACCCCAAATTCCTTTTCTCCCAATTTGAACCCCTCCTCTACGCAGTAAACCCTTCCCAAACCCATCTTCAACTGTTCGACCCTTGATCGGCCGGAGCACATCGCGTCACCGGCGCCGCAGTTAATACCCCATCCATCTCTATCTCACTCGAAATCGGATCTAGAATTTTCTCCCCCACAACCCACAACTTCTTCCCGTCCCGTAGACCGTCGGATCTCTTGGCCACACCAATTCTGGTAAGTATTTCTCCGGTAAGTCGGAAAAAGGAGTTCTCAACTTTTCTTGGCAAGTTTTTTTCCCCTAGCTACCGTTTGCCCTAACTCCAAATCCTGCTTCTGCATGCTCCCTTTCTGAACAAGGGTTTTTTTTTAATGCAGTCAAGCAGCAATAGTCGTCCAGGTAGTCGTCCGAGCAGCAGAAGTCGTGTAGGCAGTCAAGCAGGTTGTTTTCTCCATTTAAACTAATTAATAAAAAAATTATAGTTAGAAAAAGAATGGAGCAAGTTGTGGTTTGTTGACTTATTTTTATATTTGCATTTCTTCTCAGTCATGACTCTTCCTAGTTGTTTTTTTAATTTTAATAAATGTGGTCTAGAACTAAAGTTACAGGATTTCAAACTAATTGTCATAATTTTATAGAATAGCATTACAGAGTTTATTTAACATATAATATTGTCTTTGACTATTGAGGAATGTAAAGTAGCTGGTTTGACAATTCCAGTCAGTTAAAGCAGACTGATAGCGTATTACTAACACTTGGATAAGTGGCTTGTCTTCATTTTTGTTTTAAGTAGCTGAGGATGTTGATATTGTAAAGATGTGTTGGTGAGTTTTCTTATTAATAACTATTATTGCTCTAGATTTTGCTCCAAGTATCACTTCTCATATTTAATTTCATTACTTGCAAATGGTTTGCAAATAGTTTAAACCTCTATGTTTGTGGAGGTTCATACATAGATGATGACATCCTAATTTGGTTTATTGAATTAATTTTGTTTGGATTAATGTAAAGGGAATTAGATGCAGAATATTCCACCTTTAGCATTGTCAACTTGTTGAGGTAGTAGTATATTCTTTATTTACTAGCTATATCTTGGAATTTCATGAATTTATTTTATGAATGTACATTTTCTGTTATAACATATGGAAACTGGGGGTTGGGTTAATTGTTGTGCTGTATGATTTTCAAGATTCATGCTTTTTAGTTGCTTCTCAATGCTTGCTTCAATTTGTTTCAGCATTGGGGGATCCTTAGTTACTTATTGTTCTAGGTTTCTGTTAAAAGGATAGTTCTTTGACAATAAAGTAATATTGTCTTGTCTTAATTATTTATTCATTATCTTTCATATTTTAAATGTATTCGACTTAAGATTTGAGTACTTGGGCACATGTTTAGGTTGTGAGTTGGTGATGTGGATTGTTAGACTGTGGGATTTTCCCTTAAGGATGAAAAGAAAAAAAATATATAAAGTTCTTGAGCAGTTGAGCAGGCCACAATAATTCCTCATTAAGTTTTATTTATATATATTTATTGGCTAAAGTTTATAGTGAGGTAATGCGGGTTCATATGTACAATATTCACATGATTGAGTTTCTCTTGACTTTTACCAACTTCCTTGCTGCCAGTTTAACCCCCAATTTACTTTACTTTTTTTGCTGCCATCAACCTCCCTGCTGCCAACCTTACTGTTGTCAAGGAAATTTCAGTCCTTTATTGGAAGACTAAAATCTCCATGACATTCACCATATTTTCTGGTGCTAAACAGATTTGAAAAATTGCTCCTTTAGTTGCAATTCATCCGACTATTTATGTATCGAAATAAAGTATATAACTATTAGTATGGCATTCAACTAGTTATAGGTAATATTCCTCTGGATGTCTTATCATGTACTTGCTTATTTGGTATATTTTTAGTCCACAATTGTCTCTTTAATTTTCATTTGTGATCATATAACAATTTTTGTAAATTGTGTTATCCATATATACAAGGACGAATTGAATAGTACTTCAAGACTTAATTATGGGAATATATGTTGTCTGAAGGGAATATATTTGATGTTTAATTGATGGAATTAAAATTTCTTTGCAATGAGTAGAGCCTTTATTACAAATCTATCTATTTGTGTAATAGGATATTCGTTGGATGAGCTACATAGGCATCTAGAATCCATTGATATCACTAACGTTGAGTTTATTCGGTGCAGTTTTTTTTATTAAGGTATAAAGTGCTATTAAGGTTTTAATATCAGGTAAGTTGTAAGAAAAAGTATGTTTAGATGTTAGGAAAGAATATAGTCACTCTTTACTGTTAACCATGTGATTCATCGTGTGCTCTTCCGATCTGTAAGTTAATAAGTTTGTTAAAAATAGTGAAATGCATAGAGGAAGTATTTTTACAATCTGTTGTTGAGCATCTCAAAGGCTTGAAATCAAGATAAAATAAAAAAAATACACGGGAATAGGTGACTAATTTTTCCCTAATAGGAAGAGTAATGACTGCTCGGTTATGTTTTCTAACATGCAACCCTAATCTTTGATTTTGTTGTATAACCAGCGTTATTAC